>JARHVA010003814.1:1555000-1657500 GCA_037957365.1 Torreya grandis | reverse complement strand
CAACATCAAAAGTAGAAGCTATGTTAGATGCTTTTATGAGGAAGATGAATGAGATGTATGAAAGTGATAAGACTAAAATATTTTTGTGGTGAGTAGAGTGTGGCCTTGAGGGACATCATAGGCATGATTATCCAAAAATTAAAATAGAATTTCATGAAATTTTTAGGGTAGTTGGACATCTTACATCCAAGTGCTATTTTTTCTAGTATTATATCCAAAAGTCACCTAGTATGTAGTGTAATTTTTGAAAATCTAAAAATCATGATGAGACAACTTACTAATCCTTATAAGATTTAAAAAATATATAAATAATAACATATTGGTATTTATGTCCTAAAAAATAACAATTATGAAGTGATCAATTCAAGAACTAGATGTGGAGATGACATGGGTGCCTTAGTCACTACAATAACATATTCCTTAATCATCATAGTAAAAACCATAGGGCCTATAAATATATAATAATAAATCATATCCATAATAACAATATTTTGGTTAGTATGCACAACCTTAGAATACCACAAATCTTTAGCAAGAATAGGAAAACTAGACTCTAAGTTCCCCTCAGCTTCAGTATGGGGGATATGATGCACAAATGAATCAATGAGGAAGATATATTAGATAATAATCCATAGGATGGGGATATTAATATAATATATAAAGATATAGAGGGGGATATACTGGATTATATCATTTTAGATATCAAGGAGGTTGCAACAATAATAACTGGGAAGCTTGACCCCCTATACAATGTTACCTATGGAAAGCATATAATCATTATGGGAGAAACTATATCACCAATCCTTAGAGGAAAATTTATTTTATATATTTCAGGTTCAAATTTCAACATCAAATATAATATTTCCCTATCATGGAGAAAAAATAATATAAAATCCAATGAATAATTAAAACATGATTAATACACAACCAAAGGAAACTACATTTATGCAAGCCATCAAAAGGCAACAGAGAGTTGAACGAGGCTTACCTCATTTAGAAATGACCCAAGATCATGGTATTAAAAAAATTTAGTGGGATAAATATCTTTATTCTATAATATAAATAGTTTAATGTATCAAATTATGCAACTATTATAGGAAATATAATAGAAATTAGTCTATGATGATGATAACACAACTCTTGATGCTCAAATGTATGGGAAAATTGTTAAGCTAATGTGGAAATAGGGAATTGTGACCATTTAAATGGATCTAATGAAAATGCTCAACACACTATGCAATGAAGATATATCCCATAATATAACTATCCTCCCACAAAATCTCCTAGATTCTATGTAGTGAGGGCAAGCAAGGGTTGATAAAGTAGTTTGGTATGTTAAGACCAATAAGCCTTGAGATGTGGATTCATGAATGGATATTGAGTTAGATAGATATGAAACCCATAATGTAGTATTTTAACTCATAAGTATAGTCAATATTATTCCCTAATAAACATGGGAATCCATTGGTCGATCAACTCTAAACTATAGTCCAGTAACACTGAGCTTAGTGGGTTATGGCAGAATTATACCCATTGGTTGGTTAGAAGATGTTGAAATTAAAGTGTCTAAGATTATATTATGAGAGTATTTTTAGGTAATTAACATATATATATTATATACCCATTACCCTACCTTAATCAATAATAAATGGGCCTATGAGGGTTAAATGACTACTAACACTATGCACAATCAGTTAAAAGCACATCAAAAATATAAAATAGTGGTCATACCTTTAAATAAATCTTTACAAAATACATATATTATTCCTAAAGAGATAAAGTTTCCTTATAATTATAATGACAATAATTATTTTAAATTGGGCATAAATGAAATACAAAATTGGGTATGGTCTGTAGAATGTCAAAAGTGGAAACCAATTACTGCACATCAAGAACAACTAGTTTTCAAACCTATTATAAATAAGTCTTTGTTAGTTAGGATTAAATTCAATATTATATTTCTCATTTAATTAATTCACCAATAATATATAATTTAGACTTTATATATAATAATAATGTGACTCTTATGGACTATATTGAACCAACCCTAAAAGGTATTATGCCCTGGTATTCTACATCATCCAGAAGTGGTGACTCAGATGAATACATTCTGAATTGGTCTCATAAATATCAAGAGTTATGACAAATAAACATGTTTTTCACTATATAACTCTAAATACTTCAATATTTTGTGATAGAGGATCTTAATCCATTCATATTGAGTCTTGAACACCATATACCAAAGGTGGAATAACGAATCAACACACTCAACTATGTACTCAAATTAATTATTGTGACATGGTGGGCCATATATAGAAAGTCATAAATGAATTGGGATGATTCCTTATAAATATTGTGTGATAAGTTTCAAGTACCATCTAGTGTTAAATCAAAATGGACTTTCTTTTAAGAAGGTAAATGTCTAAAATTGTGCATCCACTAGTGCATAGATACATAGACCACACAAGGAGTAAAACCATAATATTAGTAGCAAATATTTAGTCATACCCTTATAACTATTCCAATATATTAGTATATGCATCAAAATCATATAATGGAAACTAAACATTGGGTGGAACATTAGCAGTATTTCATTCCAACTTTTGTGTTTGAAGATGATAACCCACTACTACATAATGCCTTGTAAAAAATTAAGAAAATTATATGTCATGGACACATATAAGATTTATCAAATGTTGTTAAATCATCATCTCATCATCAATCAACACATGACTTGGATATTATGGTGTGCAATTACAAATCTAATTGAAAATAAAAACTCCTAATTAAATTATGTAATATAATAAATAATGATTTGAAAAAATCTATTGACGACAATTGTGATAGAGATATTGATTTAGAAGGGTTATTTTAGCCACATCATGAAGATGATCCCAAAATAGTAAAAAATTTAGATAAGATAAAATAGGAGAAGATATGAAATATTGGCATTCCATAATGTGAAGACAAATGCATTCTATAATATACTATGCCTAGTGGAACGAGAAAGATATATCAAGAACCATTGCAAAAGATTCAAATAAATATTGGGACATAATAGGCCCCTAATATTAAAATAATTAGAGATCAATAGGGACAAGATTATATCTTTGAGGTGTTATACCTATTAAGATATTATCAAGATGGGCTTCTAGGCAAATTTTTAGAGATAAAAGGCATAGATCCATCTTTGGGAGGTATGTGCCCTATCAAGAAGTGATCACACAAGCTCAATCCTAATATGAAAACCAAAGTAAAATCCAAATGGGATTGAATAAAATAATCTTTAATTATTTATCCTATTGAAAAGGTAGAGTGGGTGAGTCCCATTGTTGTTTAACCTAAGAAAATAGGAGAAATTTGGTTGTGTCAGTATTACCATGCACTCAACACCCTTTTGTTAATGATCTATTTCCTATTCCTTTTATATATGAAGTACTGGAATATATAAATGGGCATGATGCATATTCCTTTATGGATGGTTTCAATAGATATCACCATATTCCATTTTTTAAGGAGGATCAGTCCAAGACCACCTTCATTACTAAATGGGGACTATTTTCATAAAAGATAATGCACCTATTGTATTTTATAGAACTATGGTAAATGCATTCAAAGACTTCATTCATGATTTTTTATAAGTATATCTAAATGATTGGTCAATATTATCTCTATTTAAAGAGCACTTTTCAAATCTAAGATTAATAATTGAGTGATGTCAGGATTTGTGCATCACTTTAAATATAAATAAGTATATATTATTTACACCTTTTGTTTTATTGATAGGCCATGTTGTGTGTAATGATAGAATTTTGGTCAACCCAAATAAAGTTGTTATATTAGGAATTCCACTTCTGACCAACTCCACTGAAGTGCTCACTTTCCTTAGTCATACCAGATAATATAAGAAGTTTATAACATGGTGTGTCACTATATCTGTGTCTATGGAGATGCTATTATATAAGGATACCAAATTTTAATGGGTATTTAAATGTCAAAAAACATTCATTAAGTTGAAGTAAGGATTGGTAAGAACACCTATTTTAGTATTTCCTAACTAGAAGAATCCATTCCACATACATGTGGATGTTTTTAGTACTATATTAGGAGTTGGCTTCATGCATCTAGGTTAATGTGGGTTGGACTCCTTGATACATTTTTCTAGCAAGAAATTATCAACAATAGAAAATAATTAAATGACCATAGAGAGAATCACTATCCATAGTGTTTGCATTGGAAATGTTCAAACATTGCTTATTGTCTACTCCTTTTGAATTCTTCATAGATTACCAAGCATTGTGATACTTGGTTAATAAATTAATGCTAGGAAGATTCATATCAAGGTGGTTGATGCTCATTTAGGAATTTCAATTTTAGATTAATGTTAAGCTAAGATTGTAGAATGTGGAAGTAGATCATCTCAACTGAATTTGTAATGGAGAGGAACTAGAGGAACTTGAAGATAAATTCCTGGATGCAAATTTATTTATAAATTTTATAGTTCTTGATAACATGGATGGCATTGAAAATTTCTTGAAATAAGGAAATTTTCTTGCACACGAAACTAAGTAGGATAAGAAACATATAATTATCTAAGACATATTATATATCCTCATTAATAGATTCTTTTATATCCTTGGAAAATAATATGTATTACATAGGGTAGCTCTAGATCATGAGCAACCACAACTTCCTCAAGAGGCTCATAAAGGGATTGTAGGAGGTCACTTCAAAAGAGAATCCATTATGAGGAAAATACTTTAGATTGGTTTGTGGTGGTCTACTCTATTTCAATATGGACATAAATTTGATAAGCACTATGACGTCTATTAATGAATTGGAAAGGCCAACCAATGAAATAAAATTCCTTTGGTACCTATGATGGTGGAATAACCTCTTAAGTAATGGAAAATTAATTTATTGGACCTATAACTCCACTAAAAGTAAGTGCAGCCATTCTAGATAAATTACGACTATGAATGATTATTTCATGAAATGGGTAGAGGATTCTCCCACTCTAAGATGCAAAGCAAAGGATGCTGCCAAATTTTTATAAGAAAACATCATCATAGGGTTTGCATGTCTAGTTAAGTTGTTAAGTGATATAGGCATACAGTTGCTCAAAAATGTTATCAAGACTCTAATTAAAGAGTTCATGATATCACACCATAAAATCATGCTTTACAACTCATAGGATAGTGGATGGTAAAAACATCTAATAAAGTCGTAAGGAAGATGTTAACAAAAAATTATGATGTGTAGAGAGATTATTGGGAGGATTGAATCCCTACAATTTTATGGGCCTATAAAAAACATCATAAGAGAGATATTGGGTTCACTCCATTTCAATTGGTATATGGCCTTGAGGTAGTAATGCCTATGGAATATATTTTTCCCAATCTAAAAAATGTGATAATTATGAGATTAGGATATCAATATTCCATAAAGGCAAGGTTGATGGATTTCACCAAGATGAAATAAAATAGATTAAAATCACACTAGATAGAGCAAATCAACAAACACATTAAAAATCATGGCATGATCATAGCATGTGATTTAAGTAATTTTACCCAGATAAAATATTATTGCTTTATGTGAGCATATTTAAAACATCCCCCAAAAAGTTATGCATAAGATGGAAAGGGCCCTACACTCATTATGTGTCACAATAGGGTACGATAGTGTTGAAAGATTTATAGGGATCCATATTACCAGGATGATTAAATGGCTATAGTATTAAGCCATATCATCTTTAATATTTATCATTTTATAAAAATTGAGTGGGCGGTAATTAGCACCATGTAGTTAGGATTTCATTTAATTGTATCTGTTATATATTTCATTTTCTTAGGTTATAATGTTTGTATAGCATGTTCATTATTACACAACACTTTGAAACCATAAAGAACTAGTTATCATCATAAGATAGGATAACATTCTAGAAATATCTCATCAAATATAACTAATCATAACTACACTAAGCATTTTCATTAAGTACAAAAAGGTGATGAAAAGGCATGTATAGAAATCAAAAGACCAATAATCAAATTAGATTGTTGATGATGTGACATTCAAAAGATTGCATCATTTTTGAAGTAGATGTTTAAATAAAATGACAAATAGATACATAAAGTAAACTAATTAATATAAAGGGTATATTCTCACATATAATAATTACCAAAGATATAAATTAAAGATCATTGGCTCCAAACGTCCCTATCAAGGTGATTTTCAGAAACTCATAATAATTGAAAAGTGAACATTTGTTTGCATGTAATCATTGATTTAAAAGGATGAAGTGACATGTGATTGAGAAATAATAGGTATAAAAAATTAAAGTATGAAAAAAAATAAAATTTTGCAACCTTCAATTCACAAGAGACTTCTGTGATCAGCCTTTCAGACCAGAGCGCAATTACTCAGAGCAATCATTTAGCCTAGACTATTGATCAAGGCATGGACATAAGTTAGTTATTGATTCCAATATCATATGACAAAAAAATGAAATGGTAATTAGGCTAGGTCTTCAAAATATTAAATACAATCATCCATAACTATTAGAATTCATAACTACATCAAAAACCACTCTATTTGCCCAAGATGCTCAAATAAAAGCACAAGAAAGAGCCTTAACACTAAAACATCCACTCTAAGGATATGACACTAAATGGTTACTTAAGTTAACTAAATTTGATTATTTATATGAGGTTATGATGAATTTTATAAGTCATTATGATTAAGTAGAAATCCATTTATCTTGAGATGTTATAATCTAGATTTCAACACACACCATGGCACAAGCAACTGGTCTACCCAATCATGGAAAATATTGCATGCCTTATATGTCTATATCACCACCAATACACTCATATATTAGAGAAAAATATACTAATATTTTAGGGTGAATAAATCCAATTAATTTGATTGAGGATGCTTGACTATGCTTCATGGTGTAATGTATTGCCAAAAGATTCTGACAAACCATAAAGTAAGTAAAATATACAACAAGAGGCTTCATTGACATTGCCGATTGAATGATGAATTTGAAATAAGATTTAAATTTTCTTGCAATTTTTATATTTGAGCTTACCATGGATATAGAGAAGGTACCTGTAGGAATCACATAGACATTTAAATGCTAGTATTTAATATTTTTACTATGTTTCATGGAGTAGAAGTTGCCATTAGGTCCTGTTAATGTAAATCCAATTTTTTGGCCTATTAATGCCATCATGAGTATTTAATAGAATAAAATAGCCTAATATTCTCAAAATTTGGGTAAATTCAACACATGGTGGTTGGAATCCGTATCCTTGATCTAATCACACCCTAGGATTACATAGGATGTAGTGCAGTATCTAAGACACCATACTTCAATTAACAAATTTTATAATGTCATATAGACTAAGGTTCATGAGTTGAACACCTAAAATGTCATTCTAATACCATTTTTAATTTTGATGGTCTAATTAAAGGCTAAATTATACTGGTAAAAATCATTAACTATGAGTTTGATGCCTCTATTGCAAGTCATCACTTTGTAGGTGCTACAACCACAAGTATAACAAGTACCTTTGTAACAACCGACATAGTCATAGGCCCAACCAACATAGCCACCATACTTACAAGCTCCAGTGTATCAATAGAAAGGAAATAGGAAAGCACCTTTGCATTGAGCCTCACCACTTTAACCAAGGAAAAGAACCTAACAAATAAAGTCATGGATCAAGCATCCTATGGTTCCATAAATAACTACTAAGTGTAACCTACCTAAGTTTGGGGTAGAAGAAAAAGAATTGATATAATTAATGTTGGAATACATCAGAATAAAATTAAAAAGTAATGTGCAATTGTTAAGTGCAAAACTAGGTAGACAAAACCTTTGGGCTGATATTATTCAACCACATTATTCTATTCTTATTGACACTATAAGACAAGAAGAAACTCAATACGGGTTGAATGGTGAAATATTTTTAATGTAACTAGATACAATATCATCAGCTATACACATGGTTGATTTATCTATAAAAGTTAGTCCTACACAAATCTTATTCTGGTGACCAAGCACACATCCATATGTTAAGCCATCACAAATGGTATGGGATTGGATGGTATTTTTTAGTGAACATATATAATAATTTAGTGTATAACAGTCTCAAGTAGCACAATAATAACCTCAGCCCTAGGGTGTGAAGAAATAAAAGTAGATCCTCAAGCCTCTAGTGAAATCTAGGAGAAAGAAGTTATTACAGAAAGGTTAGTTGGTCAAAGTGTAATAAACCTTGCATACAAAATTTTATACTAATCTTGAAGGGGATGAATAACCCATGGATACACCATGACTATGGAAGTAGATGGATAACAAATTGTGCATATAATACCTAAACCTAAGGAGGTGAAGGAGGAACAAAGGACCAAGGAAATAGAAGAATAAGTAATAGTGATACAAGTAAAAAAATAAGAAGCTGCACAGATTCAATTGTAAATTCAACAAGACATAGATGTTGAAAAATAAAATAAATTTTAAGAAGTAGTGGATGCACAAAATCAAGATGAAGAAGTGGAAGCTATCAGAAAGAAAGTTGAGGAAGCAAAGGTTGTGTGGAAGCATGTTGAGGAAGATGCAGTCATAAATAAGAAAGCCAAGGAAGCAAAGGTCATGCACAAGTAGGTTAAATAAGAGAAAGAAAATTAAAAATAGCAAGAAAAATTCTAACAATAAAAAAAGAGGTGAAATATGTGTAGTAAAAATAGAGGAAGTGAGAAGCTTAATCTAAGGCTAAATCTAAATCCAAAGCTAAGGTTGAGGCATATGATAAAGCCAAAGATCAAGCTAATGCTTAAGCTAAGGGAAAAGAGGATGCTAAAGTACAAGATGAAGTTGACACCAAGTCCAAGTTTGAAGTAACAATTCAGGCCAAGGATCTCAAGGATGTGCAAGCATAGGTATAGAAAATAACCATAACTCACACTAGTAGCACTAAAAAAGTACCACATCTCTCTAGCCAATGGCTATGTGATGTCCCTTCTACATCAACATGATAGACTACCTTTTTCTTCCATCGGCTTGATTCACACTTATTCTTATGACATCTATGACCAACTTAATGGCACTCACCACCAATATGATGGAAACATCATTAGACATGACCCAATTAGAACACTCTAAATAGATTGAAAGAGTAGTCACCTTTGAGGAATTCATTACACAAAAGGCCTCAGAATTAGAGAAATAAGTCCTAAGGCTATAGGACAAAAAGTCTAAAGTAGAATAAAAGATGGTAAATATGAGGTAATTATCAATAATTCTTATCCCACATTAATTATGCAAGTACTAGGTGATCAAGTCATGTCAAAAGACAAATAATTCACTACTTTATTGATAGAACTCAAAGAATTAGGGAGTTGAAAAAAAATGTTTTGGCATTATACATATAATAAAAATCTCTCATGATATAAATAGAGGTCATTTTTCAACTCCTTGATGAGTACAAGCAAGTCCTAGACACCATCGCAGTGTAGGCTAATAAGATAGATCAAGATATTTTAAACTATAGATGGCATTTGAATCAATCCTTGGCTACTAACAAACCTAAATTTGGCACTATCGACAAAGTCAAATCCATACTAAAGGATCAAATGATAACTATAGATAAAATGAATAGGGCACTCAAAAAACTACATAATTATACGGATGATTTAATATAGAAGCTAGAAGTATGAAATATTGAAACAATACACAACACTTTTACATACATTCAAACCCAGATGATAGCAAACAAATTAGATGAGCTAATCTTAGACATTTAGCAAAAATAATCTAATAGGAATTGTTTATAATTTTAAATAATGAGGATATGCAAAATATGATGATGTTCTAGGTACCATCATGCATTATACTTGCCATTGTATAAAAAATACTCATTGACTGGAAAATGCACAAGAAGGATCTCGATCAAGTTGATATGACAATTACTTAGGTAATAGAGGAGCCCTAGTTCATTCCTCCACAATAGCTTTGACAAAACATATAGGAGAAGAAGATAAACACAAAGGGAAAACATTAACAACTAACTTTAGAATTAAATACATTAAAAACTAGCAAGTCAACAATTATCTAAACACAAGAAGTTCAGTAGCCACGTAGCCAAACACCCCCTCACCTATAGTAGTAAGTTTTATGTACTTCCTTTTTATGACTTCCAACATATTCCATATTTTTAAGATAGTAGAAACATTAGCAATAGGGATAGAATGGTTGAAAACCCATAAAAGGCATCCATCTAGTTATGCTAGTCTATTAAAAACACAAAAGGATAGTAGGATAGTATGATACTTAGTTAAAAACCAAAAAGGGTAGATAAATAGTGCACAAAGGGTGAAAATTGTTAAACAACACCTGGAGAGATAAATCTAAATTTTTTTTGTGACCTCTATATTCAGCTCAGTTCAGATCAAATTACATTTTTTTCTCAAGATGAGACAAATATTTAAGTCTAAGAAAGTGTTAGACAAAGAATGGAGTTTGTTAAAACTATGAAGTATATGAGATGAACACATATATGATGTGTATGATTTTGTATTTTGTATAAATTGTTTATGTATTAAATTTTTTAATCCTAATTGGTTAATAGAAGAACATGAAGAGTCTCTCCTTTTGTATCTCAAAAGGTTGGATTATGAAGAGACAAAAAAAATTGTAATATATTATATATATCACTTTGATGTAATATAATCTGGTTCTATGTGTTGATAGAGATTAATATAATCATTTTTTTATGGTTTTCCTTATCTTATTTTATGTATGGTTTGTGTGTAGTGAGTATTATGTTTTGCTTTAATCGATTATATATGATTCAATACTAATTATTTTTCAATTTATGTTTGTTTGTATTTCATCTTTCTCTTCAGTCTACTCTTGTACATCGTAGATTAATTATAATATTATCATCACTTTTTCCCATGTTGGTATTCTCCACTGCACAAGTTATCCTTGTAATTAACATGTTATAGATTATTTTCTAGGAACCTCTACTAACAACATTTTTAAAGTTTGAAAACCTCATTTAGGAAGAAAATATACATTATAGGAAGTTGTACAATGATGTTTTTTGTTGACATTTCATATTTTCATCATACTTTTAGTATAACTAATGATCGGGATCAAAGGGACCAATTAATTTTAATTTTTTTAACCAATAATAATTTTTAAAATAACACATTATTATGTCATTAGCATTCATTATTTTTAAATGTGATATGTAAATATGTACACAAACGACATACTAAAAAATTGCATATCATTAATAAAAAATAAAATATTATTAATTCAAAATAAAAGTCTCATTTTAGGAAAGAAAGGGACAAATATTTAAATACAATTGTTTTTATTATTTTAAATGTAATTTAAATATTTTAGAAAGTAGAGATTTAATATAAAATTAAGAGGACCATTCATAAACACTTAAGGGACCATTATAAACATATAGGGATCATTAATAAGATGTTAAGAGTTATAATTAGCTCATACATATTATAATTATCACTTTGCATGTCTTGTTTCATTTTAAGATTTGCCTTTCCTTCATCAATCAATTCTATCTCATTTCATCAAAAAAATTCAAAGAAATAAACACTAAAGCAAAATATAAATATAGGTGGGCTGAAATAACCCCACATCAAGGTTGTTTTGAAAACCCATAGATAACATCTTGATGTTATTAAAACAAACATCATCAAGAGCACTTATAGGGTAACAACTATGGAATCACTTAACATTTAAACTAATTTATTTTTTCAAATTTTCTTCCTAGAGAGCTTTGTTAGAATTAAAATAATAAAGAGAAATTAAAAAGTGTCTTTCTCATTTGCATAGTGCTCCCACAGTACTCCATATCGAACATGATATCATGTAATTGGTTAATTGATCATTCAACCTATGTATAAATAAAATACCAATCCATCTGGAAATTTTGGGTAAGTCACCAACACTCTCGATGAAAGACACCATAATTAATTCAAGATCCTAATAACTGTAAGAGCCATGTAGTTGGAAATATTTTCCCCAAACATCTCATGGATAACATGGTTGGGGTTTTTGATTTATTACATTGAGAATTCTGAGGATAAATTTCCCTATCCATGTCTTCATCTCAATAATTTCAATGGATATAACCCACAAACATAGTTTTATCCCTTTCTAAATTAACCACATAGCTTTTCAAAGCTTGAATGATAGCATATTTTCCACTAATATTATCTCCTTACTCTATGAGCATATTTTCTTGTTAAATCATAGTTATGTCGATGTACTTGAAATTTATAGAAAAAATTAATGAGATAATGAGATTCTATCAACTACAAAGGCAAGGATGAAAAATAAATGATGCATCCTACCTTTGGTGTAGAGAACGTTCAATTTAGTTCAATTGAGTTTGCCTCAAAGTAACTAGGGATTTATATTAAAAATATACTATAATTTAGGAATATGATTCCAATCAACACTAAATTTGAAAATATTAAAAGTGCATATATTAGAGCCAAAAATTATGGGATTTTGTCATCACATAAATTTTACAAGGCTTGGCTATATTGTTTTAAAGAAACATATTAAGATGAAAAAATAGAGACTTTTCAGCACGATAGGCATTTCAATATTTGCTCTATATATTTATATTATAATTTTGTATTACCACATTGAAATGGAATGAACAACAACTGTTGGATTGGGTAGTTTTCCAATCAAGAGGACTACTACTAAGTAATACCAATTCTCTAAACTATTCACTAAAGGATAATATGTCATACTACTTGAACATTTTCCTAATACACACACACACACACACACACACACACACACACACACACACACACACACACACACACACACACACACACACACACACACACACACACACACACACACACACACACACACACACACACACACACACACACACACACACACACACACACACACACACATCATTTTCATTATTCTCCTTAGAGTGATAATGTCACATTTAGTGGTTGGCCATTCACTCAGATTGGTCTATCTATAAATGATGTCTCTAAATTATGGCCTTTAACCTAAGTCTCTCTTGCATTTTGTGTCATGATATGGTAATATCTCAACTCTATTATAAAAAACATATTGAATAAAATTACACACACACACACACACACACATACATATATATACATATACACACACAAAATATATATATATATATATATATATATATATATATATATATATATATATATATATATATATATATATATATATATATATATATATAGTGTGTGTGTGTGTGTGTGTGTGTGTGTGTGTGTGTGTGTGTGTGTGTGTGTGTGTGTGTGTGTGTGTGTGTGTGTGTGTGTGTAATTTTATTCAATATGTTTTTTATAATAGAGTTGAAATATTACCATATCATGAGACAAAATGTAAGAGAGAGTTAGGTTAAAGGCCATAATTTAGAGACATCATTTATAGATAGACCAATCTGAGTGAATGGCCAACCACTAAATGTGACATTATCACTCTAAGGAGAATAATGAAAATGATATTTTATAATTATGAATAGAAGGGGAAAAATAATAGATCTTGATAGAGGGTCCCTTTTTTAACCCTTGAATGGCCTATCTCTCTTGCCTTATTTTTATTGTAAGCCTTTCAACATTGCCATGATTTGTTTTTCTCCTTGATTTACTATTTTTTTATTGATTCACTAACATTGCTCATGGAATATCACTCTCATTTCTAATAGTATCCCTACACTCACCATCAAATAATTAATTTTATAACTATGAAGTAGATATATTCTACTCCATCTCCTCTCTTTAGGCCACTTTTACAATGAGCCTGATTATCGAGATTATGTTTTAAATCCTTCAAATCATTACCCAATTTATCACTCATATTTTTTCCCCCTAATTTTAAAATTTGTATTTCTTTTTCCTTTTAAGAAGGAATTACAAGGTCCCTAAGTTGTGCTTTAGTAAAACCCTCATCACACAGTCAATAATCCTTCAAGTCACACTCCATTTCAGTATCTCAAAAACATGACTTAAGAAAGGTATTACAATTTTAAAAATATAAAAAATCTCAGCCAACAAGCTGATGTTCAATAATATAAGCAAAAAGACACTCTAGATCCTGTATCCAAAGACCAAAAAATTTCAATCATGATTGTGTATGTGTGAATTAAAGTATGAGTTAATAAAAAGTGAACAAGATTAAATGTAACCAAAATACAACATATGCCTAAGAATTCCTGATTTGAGATTGTCTCCATGATAGAAATGTATTGAAAAACTTAGAATTCAATGAATAGCTTGAAACCTAGGTGCATCATAGAATCCATCAAGTACTACCAACAATGTTTTCTCATGAGAATTCTTGTATAATTTTTCAAAATTATATTAAGCTCAATTACATTAGCAACATATTTCTAAGCATCTTCTTTCTCCAATACCAATTACATCGATCTTGTTTCCTATTTATAAAAGTAAATAATAATTATCACAATGTGTTGTAAATAAATAAGATCTCCATAACAAAGAAAAATTTTGTTAAAATTGGAATAAAATGAGCTTACCAAACTCCTTGGCATGTATCTTATAACCACGATCAAATATATACTAGATCAAATAGTGTGTGTTACTTTAATTCCAATAACCTCTCTATATACATTTTGATGTCTACTACCAAACATACAATACATTTAAGCCAAAAATCACCATGGATTTGAATTTACATTGTTATGTGTCTGATGAAGGGAAAATATAGAGGGTTTTACCCTTTTTTATTTAATAATGTTTTTCACTAAAATCAACTTATCCATTTATTCGAAGGAGTGGTGAACAAAAAAGTAAATGTTACCTAAATGTTTATCGATTATTTTCAAATGTGAATTTTAGGGTCTTCCATGGTGGCCTCCATATCCTTCTTACATGGTTAGACCTCCTTTTCAGAGCATGTGCCTACTTCTATGCCATTTCTCCAAAAAAAAACTTGTACCTATAAAAATAAATAATCATTCTCCTTAAATTTAGTTTAATTGAAATGAACACATTTTTTATTCAATGGAAAAAGAATGAAACTTCAATCTTAAATTGCTCCAGTGTAATAATGATTTAATATCTACGTTAACATAATATATAATGAATAAAATGAGGGGAAACTCAACAAAAATGTACAAGTAATGCTTTTCTATGAAGATTTTTATTTGTTTTCATTATTCATCTCATGCAAATAAATCCTCTATTTCATGTTAGGATGGATCACAAGCATACTTTATCTTGTATACCCAAAAACACACTTATAAAACTCCATATAAAAATTCAAATGTAGGCACTTGGGGACTAATAGTTGAAACCCCTAACTTTGTCATCCAACATATTTCATATTGCAACACCTCATGGTCTAAAAAAATTAGATTTAGATAGTTTAAAGTTTCTACACCTTAAAAGGCCATGTAGAAGGAAAATATTCATTCTAGGAACTTGTAAATTGATGTTTTTAGTGACATATCATTTTTTCTTCATGTTTTCAGTGAAAATGATGGTTGAGACAAAAGAGATCAATTAATTATAAAATTTTAACCAATAATAATGTTTAAACTAACAAATTATTCTTCCATTGGTATTCAATGTTTTAAAATGTTATATGGAAATATGTAAAGAAAGGAAATCAAAAAACATACATATCATTAATATAAAATAAGATATTATTAATTCAAAATAAAAGGCCTATTTTAAAAAACCCGGGGGAATTAATTGAATACATTTGTTTTTATTATTTTAAATTTAATATGAATATTTTAAAAATTAAGGATTTAAAATAAAATCGAAGTGGAAATTAGTAACTACTTAATAGACCATTATAAACACACGGGAACCATTAATAAGATGCTAGGAGTTGCAATCAAATCATACATAGTATAAGTATCATATTATATGTCTTATTTTAGTTTAAAAGATGTCTTTCCTTCATAAATCATTACCATATCATTTAATCAAACAAATTCAAAGCCATAAACACTAAAAATATATAAATATAGGGGTTTTGTAACATCTTCCCATCAAATTTGTTGTGAAAACCCATGGATAATATCTTGATTCTATTAAAATAAGCATCATCAAAAGAATTTGTAAGAAAAAAAGCACTAAATAACTTATCATTTAAACTCTTCTTTTATCATTTTTACTTCTAATAGATATAATTTATAGTTGAAATAAGGAGAAAGAAAAAAGTGTCTTTCTCATCGACATAGTTTTCCCACAATATTCCATATCCAACATCATGTCATGTAGTTAGGTTCATCAATCATTTGTCCTACATATCAATAAAGTACCATTCCATCTAGAATTTCTAATTAAGTCACCCATTTTTTATATGAAACACATCATAGTTAATTCAAGGGATTGCTAACTATAAGATCCATGTAGTTGGAAATCTTTTCCCTAAGATTTTCATGGCTAACATGGTCAAGGCTTTTTATTGATCACATTGAATATTCACAAGATAAATTTCCTTGTCCATGTATTCATCTCATTAAATTAAAAGGATATGAAACCCACAAGCATAAATTTATCCATTAATAAACTAATTATATGTTTTTTTAGAGCTTGAATGTGAGTATCATTGGCACTAATATTATCTCCTTGCACCACGAGCATCTTTTATTGGTAAGTCTTAGTTATGTAGATGTATTTCAAATTTATGGAAAATTTCAATGAGATTATGTGATAATATCAACTAAAAATGTAAGGATGAAATTAAAATCATGCTTCCTATCCTCCATGTTGTAATATCCCCAACCAATAGGGACTATTGAAAGACAAAATCTCTGAATTGCTTATCTATATTTCTATAAAATATCTTCAAATAGATAAATAAATCATAGTATAATCTCTTATTTATTTGCTCATATGCTTACAATAGAGGTCCTCTATCAAGTATATAAAGAATATTGAAAGTATGATCTTAATAGCCTGAGTATTCTACAAATTGGGAAAGAAATCTAGATCTGGTACGTCTCAGCCTACTATGTCAAAAACACAGTCATCGACGTTGGTTATACTGCCATTATCGATCGACTAGGGTCGTTAACCTGTCGATGTTGGTGAGAGGTCAGCCGATGTTGGTCTCTATAGGTATCTGCCTACTGATGTTGGTGTCTGATCTTTTCACTAATGCATATGGATTTTCACGGATTTGTACAGACTTTGTACAGCCACCAATATAGCACAACCTATATGCTTGATCCTGATCTAATGAACTATGGATGAATACAAAAGATCTATATCTAGATAATTCTTGAATTAAAACCAAAAATAAAGAAATACCTGTGAACCCTTGTGATAGCTTCTCTATGAAGTTATCTCTCAAACTTGTAAACCCCTATGATAACTCTGTATGAATTTATCTCTCAATTTGGAAATAGATCGGATGATCTCCTTCAACCTCTAAATCGCACACAATGAAGAGTGGACGTTCTTCAATGCAAATGGAATCTTGGAACCCTTGGCTCAGTCTTCACAGAAGAATTCTTAACAAGAATCAATATCAATAATCAATCATAATAATCAATGGCCTCCATGATAAACCCTTATACCCTCAAAAATATGTGCTTGCCCTAATTAGGGTTTTCTTAAATTAGAATTAGGGTTTTTAATTAAAAATAGGCCAAATAATTAATATTTGATTAAATCAATCAAATATTAATATCTCCCTCAATATATGTCTGATCCTCGAACTAACTGAAGCTGGTGAATCAGGGAGTGATTTTTCACATGACCATACCAAAATAAGGGTGCTCTGCTGCATGTCAGATATCCCTAAATAATAGGAGCTTAGACAAACATCTCTAAAATAGCCTGAATGAAAGCCAACTATAGGAATTCTGCTAATCGAAGCCAAGCCAAGCTCCACCATGACCCTCTATCCATCTTATCAGCCTACGATGGTCAGATAATAGGCTAATCATCAAGTCTAAAGATGTCACCTAAAAAGGGGACATGACAATCTGCCCCTCCTGAAATTGCTTGTCCCCAAGCAATCTCGAAACAACAAACCCATCAATCCACCTGGATCCCAAATGTAGTCATGATCTATACTGATGAAAATCAACACAAGCAACTCCAATATCCTTTGAAATATAACCAAGAGGAATCCACAATCAAACTGGCAAATGCAACTCAACCAATCTCTAAAATCACAACTGCCCTAGATGTGTCAATACTGTAGACTGTGTAACTTGTAACTGCTAATTCCATCTACAAAATATTTTGCCAATCCATCCCATAACTGATCCCTCTGTAAAGGTGGCATGACTAATTGTACCACACTATCATCGGTGTGAGAAGAATCGATCTGGAGACTCGACTCCACTGGTATCCCAAACTCATCTGGACCAGGTACTCCTAAATCCTGAACATGTGTGTCAGTGTCAACAATATGCTCCTCATCAGTAGCTACAGAAACATACTCATCACCAACACTCAATGTACTAACATCTAAGTACACCTCCACACTCTAAATGCAAGCATCGGACTCATCCTTATCTAACTCTGAAGAAGCTGCTGTTGAAACTATTTCATCATCACCATCTCCTATCTCATAAGAATCATGGGACATGTTGTTGCCTTGTCTAACTGATCTATAGTGCTCTCTCCTTAGATTAACAAAGTGATCAAAAGACAACCTCTCCTAAACTTGAGGATCTAATAAGTCCCACTCATCATTTTCAGCCATGAGAGCATTTGTAGGACGTGTAGGCCTATCAGTGGTCCTAGAATGGGTCAGCAGTGGTCTCTGATTAACGGTAGCACTCTTGTTATCTCCTTGTTCCCCATTCTACCTATCAGGTGCATTTATCCTCCTTATCATAGTAGTAAGTGTTTGTAGTGCTTGTGTCATCTCACGGTAGGCTTCTCTAGTACTTGAATCATCATTATGTCGGTGGCCCCTTGGTGGGCTACCCTCACGTCTATCACTCATGATGATTGGTGGCTGATCTAACACCTGGGTAGCTTTAAGCAAGGCTCTACTGCGTGTGTTATACCTATGTGGTCCCAACTCTTGTCACTACATAAGATCTATAAACCCTTAGGATGGTAGGATTTAGCTCCGATACCACTGTAATATCTCCTTCAAATAGGGAATATATAAAAATAAAAGCTCTTATACCACTGTAATATCCCCAACCAATAGGGACTACTAAAAGTCAAAAGCTCTAAATTGCTTATCTGTATTTCTACAAAATATCTTCAAATAGATAAATAAATCATAGTATAATCTCTTATTTATTTTCTCATATGCTTACAATAGAGGTCCTCTATCAAGTATATAAAGAATATTGAAAGTATGGCCTTAATATCCTGAGTATTCCACAAACTGGGAAAGAAATCTGGATTTGGTACATCTCGGCCTATTGTGTCAAAAACACAGTCATTGACGGCGATTATACTACTATCGTTAGTCAACTAGGGTCATTAACCTACTGATGTCAGTGAGAGGCCGGCTGATGTTGCTCTCTGGAGGTCTCTGCCTGCTGATGTCAGTGTCTGATCTTTCTGCTGATGCGTATGGATTTTCACAGATCTGTACAGACTTCATACGACTGCCAATATAGCACAACCTGTATGCTTGATCTTGATCTGAAGAAATATGGATGAATACAAAATATCTATATCTAGATAATTCTTGAATCAAAACCAAAAATAAAGAAATACCTGTGAACCGTTGTGATAGCTTCTGTATGATGTTATCTCTCAAACTTGTAAACCCCTGTGATAAATTTTATATGAAGTTATCTCTCAATTTGGCAATAGATCAGTTGATCTCTCACAACCTCTGAATCGCACACAATGAAGAGTGGACGTTCTTTAATGCAAATGGAATCCTAGAACCCTTGGATCAGTCTTCATAGAAGAATTCTTAACAAGAATCAATATCAATAATCAATCATAATAATCAATGGCCTCCATGAGAAACCCTTATACCCTCAAAAATATGTGCTTGCCCTAATTAGGGTTTTCTTAAATTAGAATTAGGGTTTTTAATTAAAAATAGGCCAAATAATTAATATTTGATTAAATCAATCAAATATTAATATCTCCCTCAATATATGTCCGATCCTCGAACTGACTGAAGCTGGTGAATCAGGGAGTGATTTTGCACATGACCATACCAAAATAAGGGTGCTCTGTTACATGTCAGATATCCCTAAATAATAGGAGCTCAGACAAACATCTTTGAAATAGCTCAAATGAAAGCCAACTATCATAATTCTGCTAATCGAAGCCAAGCCAAGCTCCACCATGACCCTCTATCCATCTTATCAGCCTACGAAGGTCGAATAATAGGCTAATCATCAAGTCTAAAGATGTCACCTAAAAAGGGGACATGACACATGTAGACAATATTCAATTTAATTTGATTGATCTTACATCAAAACATCTATGCATTTATATTAAGAATGTACCTAAACTTAGAATTATGATTGCAATCAAATATAAAGTATAAAATACTAAACCTACATACATTAGAGCTAAAAATGATGTGATTTTATCATCACATAAAATTTATAATCTCTTAACATAATGTTAGAAAAGAATATCAAGGTGAAAAAATGGAGACTTGGAAGCATTATAGGAATTTAAATGTTGACTCTAAATATTTAATTTATAATTTTTTATTACCAAACTGAAATGGAATAAACTAAAACTTGTGGATTTGGTATATTTCCTCTAAAGAGGAATAATACACTATAATACTAGTTCTCTAAACTATTCACAAGAGGAAACTTTCTCATCATTGCTTGAATATTTTCCTGATTTACACACACACACATACATATATACACACACACTCATGCACACACACACACACACACACACACAAAGAGAGAGAGAGAGAGAGAGAATAAAGTGGAGTTTTATAATATAATTCACATATAACCATAGAATGACCCAAAATTAAAAAAGAGAGCTGAGAAAATGTCCACAATTCAAAAAAATCATTCTTAAATAGACCAATCCAAGTGAATGTGTAGACACCGAAATCGTGTCGACTCCCCTGGTCATTCCCCGTCTTATTCTTCTTCACCTATTAAACCCTTGCCGATCACTTGTTCCACCAACCTTGACCCTGGCAGCATGTAAAAATGAGCACAGAGCAAAAGGTAGACTCTATCCCCATTATGCATCTGCCGACGTCGGTCTTTACCCGACCGATGTCGCTGACGTCGGTCACCTATCGGCCGACGTCGGCACTCCTGCCGACGTCGGTCACCTTGCCGTTATCCGTTACCAGTTATCATTGGTTTCCCGAAACGGTTGATGAACCGTCTCTGGAACCGTCTCTCGCCTTCATCAACCTCTGCCAACCATTCGAGCCCAGATCCCGAATGCTATTCAAAACGCTGATCAACCGAACCCGAGCAACCAACCTGTGAATTCCTCCATCAACACTCTGACATCAACACTACGACATCAACACTCTCGGCATCAACTAATCTGCACAGACAACTGACACTATGGCTTTCATCGCGTCTTCTGGCAGGTAAGTATTATTCTATTTATTTCATTTCTTTCTTAGTTATTATTTATCAGTTCTGTCATCCCGATTCCCTCAAACCCCCAGACTCTCTCATGCCCTATCCCGACTCTCTCAGACCCTATCCCGACTCTGTTCAGACCCGACCTGACCTTACCCAGACCCTGTCCCGACTTTGTTCAGACCCAGCATCCCTCGTTTACATCCCTGAACCTGTCCTGACTCATCCCTGAACCTGTCCCGACCCTGTTCAGACTTTTCCCAGAACTTGTCCCTACCGACGCCGGTCACTACCCCGACCGACGACGGCACCTTAACTGACGTCGGCACCTTTCTAACCGACGCCGGCACCACAGAGACCGACGTCGGTGACTGTGTAGAACAGTGCTGCATATCAGGTACGCACTTTATTTTTTGTCATTTATTTCTGTCATTATCATCTACTTTCATCCAATATTCTGCTTTTTATCAGTGGGTTGATATCCTTCTAGGGAGTCTTCGTACTTTCGGGATCGGGCGTTCGCCTGACAGCCCACCATATCTTTGACTAACATTTTTCCGTGTTTTAGCCTTTTCTTCGCAGGTGTCATTCCTCCATAGCAAAAGAGGAGAATCTTTCAACATCTGATTTCGGTGCGCACGACTTTATCAGGTACTTCTAGCCTTGACCATTTCTTTTAGTTTCTTATTTCTTCTCTTTGAATGTAGAAAGCAATTTTGCATAGAAACATTCTGGCACACCCGGTGGGACCCTAGGTCCTCCTTGGGTTCTTTCTTTCTTTCATTCATTTAGGCGCATTAGGTTTCTTCCTTTTTGCCTCCTTTCGTCTCTTCTTAAACGACATCATAAGCAGAACTAAAACGAACATTTCTTTCTTTCTTGCACTTCTAGACTAGCTAAAACTCATACTCTTCAACTCTTTCTCCATTCGTCTTCATACGAACAAACATTTCGACTTGGACATTAAAACACTTTGCATTCATTTCTGTTTGCCTGCATCTTTTAGACCACACAGTAATTAAACTGCATATTGAATTAATCTAGATCACTTGATGTTACACGACCAGACCACCTGCACAAAACAAACATAAAACTTACCTGAGACAAGGCCCTACTGGGATTTCATCCCCCAGTGGATACCTTACCCGTCTCGGTGACCCTACTTGGATTTCATCACCAAGGGGGAAGCCCACTCCGTTCTCTGGCGGAGTCTAAACTCTAGGCGAGGTATATCTTGGCTAAGCAAAACCAGCCAACCACTAGAATCGTGAAGTGAGGGGAGCTTGCTCCTTAGCACCAGGCCACGTACCAGACCCTAACACAGACTTCTTCAGCGCCTTAACAAAACCCGAAACCATCCATAGACTGCTTCTTCTAGGACCCGACTCACAAAACCAACCTTCCACTACACACATTCTAAGGCATAAGCCACTATAATCCTAATAATTTACTTCTAGGGTTTTAGGATCTGCTTGTGTCTTCATCTCTTTTTAGTTCTTATCTACTTATTTGAGCTTGTGAGGACGTTCTTCCTTGCCTTGAATGGTTCTGACACGTAGTCAAACCAAGGCTCTTCTTGACCACACTAGCCATCAATCACTTTCACCTACCCCGTCTATAAACAATCACATAATGGAGTTCTACTCGAAGATCGAAAGAATTCCTACTAGACTATCTCCAACCCAGACGCCTATCATCCCAGAAGGGGACCAAGATTTTGTAAGATTCTTGGACCTCAATACCACAGCCCTCCAAAACTATCTCGCAAGAAAACCAATGCGGGACCTTTCGGACGACATGGCGACGACATCCACACCGTTCGCCACCCAACCTTTTACGACTCAACCTTTCACCTCAACCATTAACCCGACCATGGCCTATACGCAAAGTTTGGCCTCCTCATCTATTTTTAGACCAACCTCCACCGGGGTTTCGTTACCCCCTCAACCACCTGCAATTCAACCAAGTTCTACATCATACCAGAACTTGATTGCCTCGACCCCTCACACTCTTGCGCCTATATATGCAGGAGTGCCTACCTCGCCCTTTGTCAATGCCGTCACACAACCTCCTTTGGCAGTATCTAGTCAGCCTATACCTTTGACCTTCGTAACGCAACCACCTCTAGCCTCCACTTCCGCCCCTGTGACTAGTCATCCGTACATTGTACAACCGACTATGTCGCACGCCTCCTCTAACCTCTTTCAAGCGTCTTACAACCTAGGGGGCGCTCAACCCGCCAATCCGTCAGCAGACATCATCAAGATGCTGATGGATAAAATGTCCAGTCTCGAAGCTTCTATCTCCGGTTCAAGCAATACTTTGTCATATGAACAAGTTTGCAGCGAGCCCATCCACCCTTCTGTCCCTATCCAACCATACCCCAACCATTGGGAGCTTCCTAAATTCACTCGCTTTCAGAGTAAGGAAGACCCACAACAACATCTACGGGCATTTAGACATGCCTGTTATCTTATTGCCCATGACGATGCGTTACTTTTACGCACGTTCCCTATGTCGCTTTTTGGCCCTGCTCTTGACTGGTATAGTTCTCTTGCCAGACATTCTATCTTTTCATTCATCCAACTCGCCCAACTATTCGTTGACCATTTTTCTATCAATATCACTAAACAAGTTTTGATCACAGACCTTTACTCCATCAGGCAATTCGACGACGAATCAATCACCGATTTTGTCGCCCGTTGGAGAAGCTTGATTAATCAGCTCTCCTTCTCCTTGCCTCAACCTGAGCTCATTGAGCTCTTTTCTCGAGCATGTGTCAGTCACATCTCGTCCACCTTGCGGGTTCAAACATTCCACACTTTTGACGAGGCCTTCACCATGGCCCGAAAGCTTGAACTCCGCGCCATTGAAGAAGATAAGGTCAAATTGTGTAACACTAACACAAGAACCAATGACCATTCTTCTTCCAGACCTTCTTCTGCCCACTCTCAATCCAAGGGGTTGGCAAACACTGTCATCTTTAGACCATCATCTTCAACAATAACCAACCGCTCATCATCTTCAACATTAGACTACATCAATAAACATTTTCAACGTCAATCCATACAGCGTCAATTCACTCCAATTAGAGAGTCATATGTCTCTGTCTTGGATAAACTCGTCAAGCAGGGGGTCCTCAATCTCCCTCCAATCCGACCACATCAATTCGACCCCTCAACACCTATCCCTGCATGGTACAGGGAGAATCACTTTTGCAACTATCACCGTGTCAAAGGCCATGACACGGATCACTGTCAAACCTTCAAAAACATCATCCAGGACATGCTAGACAAGGGGGATCTCATCTTGGATAACCCGAACGCACCGCCCAACCAAAACCTTGACATCTTCAAGCAACCCCTTTTTAATCACCCGCCTACTCAAGACAACATCCAAACCATAACCAATGACCCTCAAGACCATGATATACACACGGTCGACACTATCTTTTCTCTTATCCCTGACCAACCTCTTTCACAGGTGGAAGACCTTTCTTCCCCTATATTTCCTCCACATGGCGAAGAACTTTCTTCTCCCACTTCTCCTCCAGCGACTTCTCCTATATTGGAGGACGCTTTGACCACATCAACACCAGCTGCCTTGCCTTCATCATCTATAGACGATCATACCTTTTTGACTCCTCAACCACACACAGAAGCCATGACTACTCCAGAGCTCTTTCCACTTAAAGAGCCCACGCCTTCAATCCCTTCTCCATTGAGAGAAAAACCGTCCACATCTAAGTCCAAACCCGCGCAGGCATCCATCATGCCCAAAGAGACTAAACCTCTTGGTGTTCGCCCCACATCTAATCTTGCCTCGCACAAAGGTGGCCCTCAACCCAAATCAAAGAAGGCTACTAAACCACACCGGAGGCCTCCTCCCCTATCTTCGTCATTACCTTCAATCTTGGGCCCACATCCGTCTACTTTAATAGGAGTGCTTCCCACTCCCATACTTCACAGAGGTAAGTCACCTCCATTATTCTATCAACCCGTCAGACTTATACCTCCTTCAAACCATCGACCGACGCCTCTTACGCCTTCCAAACCAATGTCACCAACCTTCTCTGCAATAAAACATCCCGATCCGTTAGCAGGTTCTTACACCTTGCTGTTACGGCAATTGTTGCAGTCCTCTCGTCTCTATCTCCCACCTCTTAAGCCATATCACTCTCTCGGACCAAAACCACCATGGTTCGATGACACTCGCATTTGTGTGTATCATCGCACGCCTGGGCACGACACGGAACATTGTCATGCCCTCAAGGTCATCGTTCACCAATGTCTGGGGAATGACACCTCTCTTTTCGACCACGTTATCAACAAACCTTCAACACCATCCCACTCATCAACTCTCGGATCAAGGCCATCTTGGTTCGACAACTCTACATTCTGTCACTGTCACCACACTCTGGGACATGACACCGAGCGTTGTTGCGCTCTTAAAGCTGTCATTCGTCACCACTGGAAAAAGGACACCCTTCTCATCACAGATCCTCTTGACCACCCCTTTGACAAATTATCAACACCGACCCATACCTCTCCAACCTCGTCATCTAAATCGGGATCTCCACACCACACTAGGGTCCCTTCGCTGCCTTTAACCCCTTTATTTAACATCAACACAGTCCATCTGACCACTAAATCTCAATCGACCTTAACTAATCTGTCAACCATTCTCCCTAGCCGCTGGGGGAATTCAACCTTCATCCAAACTTTGACCAATTTATCAACACAGTCTCGACCACATATCAATCACTCTGTCAACTTAACCTCAACCAGACTAGCAACCAAACATTTAACCCGACCTCAACCAAACATTCGACCCAACCAAAGACCAAATACCAACCAATCAACCCTCGACCAACCATTGACCAATTATCAAATGACCAAATCTCAACCAAACATTGACCAATCTTTTTATCAAAACATTCAACCTTTTTCAATCAATCAGCAACCATATCAACCAACTTCACATCCACTCATCAATCGACACCTGACCAATCTGGAAAGAGGCAAATGGGGCAAGTTTGCTCCTAATTGGCTCGGACCTTTTATTGTCACGCACAAGTATGGATCAGGGACTTACCGTCTGTCTTCTCTTGATGGACGCCCAGAACCTGAGCCTCTTAATGCGTTGCATCTGCGACCGTTCTACTGCTAGTCGAGTATTCGTCTACTTGACACTTAACTTGAGCTCGTCCCTTGAGCAATCCCCGTCCTCTTCATCCTACTTCCTTTCAACCCTATTCCTCTTAACAACTCCTATAACCCTTTTATGATGCATGGATGCTTTGTCCTAATAAAAGGGAGCCCTTGACCTTCTATAATCTTGTCCATGACTCACATTTCTATAAAAACAAATCAAGATGTCAAATCATATCCATGGTCACTATATCAATATCAAAATCAAAACACACAGACTGCTCCCTCGAAGGACAGCTGTACTATCATTGCTGTAATAAATAGACTGCTCCCTCGAAGGACAGCTATTCAAAAGCCTTTATATTAAACAAAAATCTAGACCACTCCCTCGAAGGATGGCTATGACTAATCTGGCAATAAACAACATTATTTTAGAAGCTTCCTGCATTGATCAGCTTCACAACATGACCATACA
Source organism: Torreya grandis (assembly GCA_037957365.1). Lineage (NCBI taxonomy): Eukaryota > Viridiplantae > Streptophyta > Pinopsida > Cupressales > Taxaceae > Torreya > Torreya grandis. The sequence continues at coordinate 1,630,309 of JARHVA010003814.1, read as the reverse complement.
TCAAATGACATCTCTATGCAGGCTTCCCGCATTGATCAGTCTGCGCAAAAAAAAAAAAAAAAATGAGTCACGGACTTGGCTTGTAGTTGTCTCAGGGTCTCCTATAAAAAGGGGCAAAGTTATCTCTGCTCTTAAAACGGGTTACCCTCTTTCCTCCTCCTATTACCTGCTCAAGGGACTTCGAGCTCACTTTAATGTCTAAGTGATTCGATTACCGCTCTAACATAACTATGGTCAACGACGTCACGCATGAATGGGGCTCTTAGTTCTCATAACCCCTATCTATGCTCTCTTTTTGGTCCTTGTCAATGAAAGAGCAATATGCTTTTCACTTCTTCTGCACTTTGGTCACATTCACCTTCACCCTTGTCAATCAACTTCGCTCAACTCTCTTTTCAGACCATCAACATAACCTATCCTGTTCACCCTAGTTTCTATGGACACCAATACACATGGAAACTATCGACCCGCCACAATTTATGTTTAGCATAAACCACTACTTGCTGAAGCATAAATAGACTTCAATTCATTTTTAGCATACATCCATCACGCATATGGGATATTGCTAGGGATGAAAAACCCCTCAACCAATGTTGCAGAATACACCATTTGGAAAAGGCTGCAACATCTTTTTTTCCTCACCATCCCTTTGACCCTTCCTCCCTTCTAGGGAGAACTACATCGGCCTGAGGCCCTATCACCAGGGCTATGTAGGCAGCACTCAGTTGACATGGGGTCTTCTGGGGTTAGCTCGGCCGCATCCTTTCATCCATTCATCCATCCATCGACCACCAACCATTGGAGATCATGCCTATCTCCTCCGACCTCGACCACTTCCAAGACGTTGTTGCCTTGGTTGTTTTTGCATGTATGCTACCTCATGACTGGTTAGCAGAATTGTGCGCAGACCTTTTTGGACCCTCACAAGTATAGGATCGCACACCGGTTGATCCGCCCTACTTGTGACTTTTTCGCGTTTCTAGGAGCACTTCCTGAGCCCAGGATACCTGGAACGCGACGACCCATTTGGAGCTTCAGCTTAGATTGAGTGACCCGATCAGCAGACGACTAAATGCTGGGGCCCGGTTACTTCAATTTTGGCACTCCTCGACCCTTGACCTGCGACACTTTGGCCTGACCATCTCGTGCAGTGGTATGCGCGCAATCACGACTTTTGCAGCGTTCACCCTCACCCCTTTTTCATCCACTCTTTGTCAAATTAGCACCCAATTCTCGGTTCCCTTCCCTCGCCTCCTGCTTTGAGGGGGAATACCTTATCCATACTCAGGGCATTTCGCTTCCTATTTTTGTCTTGCAGTTCATTCAAACAACTAACAAGACGAAATCAACCTTATTCCATACTCGGGGCATTTCGCTTCCTATTTTTGTCTTGCAGTTCATTCGAACAACCAACAAAACGAAATCAACCTTATCCCTCACCTGGGGCACTCACTCCTATTTTTGTCTTGCAGTTCGTCCAGAACAACCAACAAGACAAAAAGGGGCAAATGTAGACACCGAAATCATGTCGACTCCCCTGGTCATTCCCCGTCTTATTCTTCTTCACCTATTGAACCCTTGCCGATCACTTGTTCCACCAACCTTGACCCTGGCAGCATGTAAAAATGAGCACAGAGCAAAAGGTAGACTCTATCCCCATTATGCATCTGCCGACGTCGGTCTTTACCCGACCGATGTCGCCGACGTCGGTCACCTATCGGCTGACGTCGGCACTCCTGCTGACGTCGGTCACCTTGTCGTTATCCGTTACCAGTTATCATTCGGTTTCCCGAAACGGTTGACAAACCATCTCTGGAACCGTCTCTCGCCTTCATCAACCTCCGCCAACCATTCGAGCCCAAATCCCAAATGCTATTCAAAACGCTGATCAACCGAACCCGAGCAACCAACCTGCGAATTCCTCCATCAACACTCCGACATCAACACTACGACATCAACACTCTCAGCATCAACTAATCTGCACAGACAACTGACACTATGGCTTTCATCGTGTCTTCTGGCAGGTAAGTATTATTCTGTTTATTTCATTTCTTTCTTAGTTATTATTTATCAGTTCTGTCATCCCGATTCCCTCAAACCCCTGGACTCTCTCATACCTTGTCCCGACTCTCTCAGACCCTATCCCGACTCTGTTCAAACCCGACCTGACCTTACCCAGACCCTGTCTCGACTCTGTTCAGACCCAGCATCCCTCGTTTACATCCCTGAACTTGTCCTAACTCATCCCTGAACCTGTCCCGACCCTGTTCAGACTTTTCCCAGAACCTGCCCCTACCGACGCCGGTCACTACCCCGATCGACGACGGCACCTTAACCGACGTCGGCACCTTTCTAACCGATGCCGGCACCACAGAGACCGACGCCGGCGACTGTGCAGAATAGTGATACATATCAGGTACGCACTTTATTTTCTGTCATTTATTTCTGTCATTATCATCTACTTTCATCCAATATTCTGCTTTTTATTAGTGGGTTGATATCCTTCTAGGGAGTCTTCGTACTTTCGGGATCGGGCGTTCGCCTGACAGCCCACCATATCTTTGACTAACATTTTTCTGTGTTTTAGCCTTTTCTTCGCAGGTGTCATTCCTCCATAGCAAAAGAGGAGAATCTTTCAACGTCTGATTTCGGTGCGCACGACTTTATCAGGTACTTCTAGCCTTGACCATTTCTTTTAGTTTCTTATTTCTTCTCTTTGAATGTAGAAAGCAATTTTGCATAGAAACAGAATGGACAACCCCCACATGTGACATTATATCTCTAAGGAGGAAAACAAAAATGATTTTTCATAGTTACGATAGAATGGGAAATAATAATTGATATATATATATAGATTCCCTTTTTCAACCCTTGAATGGGCTATCTAATCTGCCCTATTTTGTTTCTATCCTTTCAACATTGTCATGCTCTATTTCTCTTCATGATAAAATAATTTATTATTCATACACTGACCTTATTTTTAGGTTATCTCTCTCATTTTTGACTTTATACCTACACTTATCTTTAAATAAATAATTTCATCAATTATGAAGTAGAACCTTTTCTCCTCCATCTGCTCTATTTAGGCTAGTTCATGATGAAATAGAATGTTAACGTAATTAATAATGGGTTTTTTTTCTAATTTCATGGTCTAGATCATGTTTTAAATACTTAAAATCATAAATCAATCTACCACATAAATTGGATTTCCTACTCATAAAATTTGTATTCTATGCATTTTACCTAATAATAAGGAATTATATGGCCCCAAGGTTGAGCTTATGTATCACCCTCATAACTCTTTCAACAATCATACAAGCCACACTCCATTTTAGTATCTCAAAAATTGAGTTAATAAATATAATACACTTTCAAAAGTAGCAAATAATCTCACCCAAAAACCTTATGTCCAATAATACGATGAAAAAAAAAACTCTAGATCCTGCATCCAAAAAATAAATGTTTTCCATTGTGACCACATAAGTTTGAATTAAAGAAAGAGCTAATAAAAATTGAAAAATATTACATGTAATGAAAATATATCATATGCCTATGTATTCCTACTTTGATATTACCTCCATGATATAAATGTATGGACAAAATTAGAATGCAAAAGAGAACTTGAAACCTAGGTGTATCAAAGAGTCCATCATGTGCTACCAACAATGGTTTCTAATTAGAATTATTATATATTTCTTTAAAAATTATATCAATATCAATTACATCAAATATATAATTAATTGATATGAATCGATGGGTGGTGAATCTAACCTAAGGTGGACATGATCAAAATAAAACTCAAAAAAGGAAAGAAGTATAGGGATAAAAAGAAGATTTGTAAATCAAAGTTAGATGAAACCCTTATAAACTAGATGTTGAACTATGGGTGAGAAAAGTAGTCAAATAAATAATATTTGATGCAATTTATTACTAATACATAAAATATACAAACATAGTACATCAAGCTTTATTGTATATGATCAAAGGTTGACACATTTATAAGATTGTAATAACACATATACCAAGGTAGATTGTGATTATCAAACATAAAGTATTAAAATTAGCTAATAAATAATATGAATAATTATATAACATAACATTTACATGAAATCCAAATACTAAAATATGATAATGATGGAACTTCTTCAATGAATCATAGATTTATAAAATAATAGAAGTTTGCATATCTAAACAACCTTGCAGAATAATTTGTAGACTTTACTATTTTTAATGATATCAAAAAATTATCCTCTCTATGGAATTGAGAGGATACAAATATATATATTCTTGGGGAGGGGTCACCTCATCCTTTAAGTAAAGTCTAAATTTGAATAGTCTAATAATGGAATGTATGTCAAAACTCATGCATGATGTGCATGTATGCAAGATATGCATATAAATACAAATCCATATCTTAAATTGATTAAATATAATACATATATGCAAAATCAATCTAGGACTACAAGTTTCATCTTAATATAGATAAAAATGCAAATATATATCCCTAAGGTGGTATTGATGTAGTATCACTGAAAGAGGAAAAATAATTGCATACTAGGTGTTAGGACTAAAGTAGTTATAGTAATCATTATAGTTTCTTGAGGAATCAAAATGGGTCTATTGAAGTATACATTACTAAATATCTGGGGAGATGAGATCTTTATGCTGATTTGGAAACTGAGTTATAAGTTGGCACTTGTAGTGATGTGGAAACAATTATTGTTTATGAAAAACTAGTAGGTTGAGAGTGAGAAAACACTATTAGATGGAATGGAAATTGAAGTTGTATTTTTAGTGTTGGTGTTGGATGATTATTGTATTCTATTCTCACAACCTTTGTATCATTTATTTTTTCAATATCAAAATATATCAATTTATTTGTTTAAATATATTTACAACTTCACCTATCAACCTTGTGTGATCAGTTTCAGAGGATCTAAATTTAGCTCTAGGTACCTCTACCTTTATTGGCTTGTTCTTTGAAAATTTTATTAGTTGAATAATATATTTAGTGGTATTATAGACCATCCCTTCAATTTTTTTATTAAATATTTCTGCAACATTTTTGATAAGTACTTCAAAATTGAGCCTATTTACAAATTTCCCTATGGATGTTATTACACATTTGACTCTCATATGTTTTAATATTTATGTCCTATTTTTCCTATCATGTGAGTAGTATTACCAAAAATTTCATTTGTATATGCCAATTTAAGGAACCATATCTCTTCGGAATCAAATTTTAGAATCCAATTATGCATCATGCATAGTCATCAAGTTCAAATGATTATATGCACTATTCCTTATGCATTAAACCAATAAGTTTAGCCTCTTTTCTCGTTATTTTAATTGGTTCCAAAGTATTATCACCTTCCCTCATTTTGAGCTAGGATTTACCTCTATAAGTTCTAATTATATTCAAAATATTATACAAGTTTATGGCTATACTTTGGATGTTATCCAAAATTTATTTTGAAGATTGAATTATTTGGCTCTGAAAAATCACCTGCTTGACTTACTCTAGGATTCTATACATTTATTCCATATCTTATCTAGTTGAGTCCATCAAAGAATAAAATTACTCATTATATTTAGTGGGGTCACTAGGAAATTCCTCTTCTTATTTTTGGCCAAGGGTGATATATTTTATCTTTGTCATAAAATTATTTATTCCCCTATTTTATTATCTACTCCTATTCCTTATTTAACCTATTAATTGTACCAATATGCTTGTCAAAATAATTATAAACTATGGAAAACTCTATTAGGACTAGGCCTTACTTATTTCCTTTTCATTCTTGTAATTATTTGACCCATAGAGGGCCAGTGAATTCTCCTTCCTCTTTAGGCTAGTTAGCCTTTGCAGTGGTGGAAGGTGTAATTATTCTTAGTGGTAGCATTGGATTAATTTATGTGGATGGATAATTGTGGAGGCAACTAAAATACATTCTAACTCTTAGGTGTATTTACTACCACACACTTCATCTAGCCTATCATTATAAAGGATTGAATTGGTGAAAAATATGGTAGAGATACCCCTAATTAAGGTGGTGGTCTTGAAGAAATAGGTGGTTGCCAAGTATAAAAGATTCTAACAAATACTAAATCATTAAAGTTCACTCTCCTTTTGGGATCTATTATTTGGGTTATATTGGAAAGAATGGAAGAATCAGTAGGACTAGTTGATTTTCTTAAGGGTTTGGTATTTATTATTAGTGTATGGCGGCTTGATTTTTATTAAATATTTTTGAAAAGAATCCAATGGGGAAATATACATAATAATTATTGTGGAAGATATATATAAAATACTAGTATCTATAATTATAAGCAATTAAGAGAAGAAAATACCTTAATGATGGATTGTCTTTCTTCTTTAGTAAGAATCTATTTGTCCTATGTATCATCTAGACTTTCTCTTTATTACAAACTTTACAAGATCATTGATTTTTCCCTTTCTAGTTATACCTCTTCCTCAGATTCATCTTACACCTTTATTTCATCCAATTATTCTTCTACTTTCTTCATAGTTTATACTTTTTCCTCTTCCTCATATGTGGGGTAATACATTAGTTAAACTATGTATCCATGTTCTTCTTATATTTCCTCATCAAGAGGTCCTTCTGAGATAGATAGACCTGATGATGGTCTTTCTTCCAACTAATGAGTCTTGGAGGAGCTATATATTTCCCTTGGTGAGTGGTTATGGGAGAAATAGGAAATTGATGGGAAGGTGAAATCAATGAGAGAGCCATAGTATTGGGAATTACTACTGCAAGTGGTGAATGGATAGATGATGAATCCAATATAGAAGAAATTATTATAGAGTTTGTACCAACACTTGCTATAACTATTGAAGGTATGTTCATTAGAGTTTCTTGTGGGTAAATAGGGGTATATATAAGGGATTCAAAATAAATTTGTATAAAATTATGAGGAATTTAGTGTGTGATTGTAATAAGTGGGGAAAAAGGTGACAAAGAAAATGTACATGTTTGTCCATATCAACAAGGAAAATTCCTCATAATTTTTGTTGTTGTGCCTAAGGTGGTATCATCTATATTTGTGGGAACCAAATTAGGACTATGAAGACCTTTGATAACATCCTTCTTAATCTGAATATTCACCTCCCTTTGATTTCTAGTCTCTCCCTCTGATAGATTAGTTTTTTCTTGTGTAGGAAAGGGAGGTTGGTCCTACTAATGAGTACTTTGAGAATGTGGTTGAGTCTATTTATGACTCCAAAATATTTTGACCTCTTCCACTATTTCATTTTCTCACTACATATTAATTTTTGGGATAAACTATCATTTGCATATTATGATTATTCATATGAATCCAAAATTTAAAATCATCTTAATCATTAAGGAAGATATCATCATGAAAATATTATTGTGACCATACTTGATGATCACCTTCTTCTTCTCTTTAAGATGATTAAGATAACTCATAATTCTTTCCATTGGGTCCTAATATATATATTAAGATACTTTTAGGTCATAATGGCCCCTAACCTTTCCCATTGAATTGAGATATGCCCTTACTACAAACTAAAGTTGGTCAATGCTTAGGTGAGTTTTATGATAATAGTATTGGTGCTTGGAACCAAGCTCATCTTTAACACTATTGTATAATTGATGTGAAATTTATTGTTTAGCCACCTTATCTAGGATATGTCATGGAACTATAGATTATGTTCTTTGGTTCCTTCAATTTTAATGAATTTACAAGTTGAGTAGTGATTATGTTTATACATATAATTTGTCCCACATTATTATTTCAAAACTAAATTTTATGGTTTTATGGCCATATTTAAATATTACCATCTTTAATATTCATTTTTGTAATTATTAAAACTAAATTACAATCCTTGAATATGTGCTACAATATAATATGGAATAAAATATTATAATGTGCATATGCCAAATTTTTCACTAATTTGAACATAGCTTGTTATGTTTTATTGAGGGAATAAATATATTAGTATTCAATCTCCTTTCTATTATCAAAGAGTTTAAATTTTTTGAAAGAACACAAATTTTATTTTGAAACTATTCATAATTATAGAATCTAAGGTCAACTTATATATAATCAAGCACCATTTTTTTCACAATCACTACTATGTCCAAGGATTTGTGTAGAAGAAAACACAGTGTGAACAACCATAGGTAGGATTTGGAAATATTTTACTAATGAAATCAATTGACATTATGCACAACTCATTATCTATGTATGAGACCTTCTTACTCATGTTGATTTAAAGCATGAACTATTCATTATAAATTTTTATACCTAAAACAAGCACCAAAATATGTAAGTCTATGTTGAACTTATTTAACCTCTAAAAAATAATGCATCAACTTATTCAATTTATGAAAAATAGTATATTGTGGAATAAATGGAAATTTTGTTATCTTCCTAGGTTATAAGTTTCTAAACTTGTTTCACTATGTTTCCTAATTGAAATGATCAAGTGGATGAATGCATATTATAATTTCTCTATGTGTTTGTGTGTGATTGGATTACTTGATTTAGGCATATTCAATTTTGGGATATGTGATAATTTAGTAAGATTATACTATAATTGAAAAAAATGAATCTTTCAATAACTAATTCTAGTATATTAAATTAATTGAATTATTCTGATGTTTTAAGAAAACTATTGTAGAAAGTGTAATAACTAATTATGAAAATAAATGCTAAAAATAAGAAACTAATATAATAAAATATAAAATGTTAACCTATGAAAGTAGGACATATACTCTATAAATTATGGAACCTAATCTACTTCTATCTATATGTGGACATAAAGTCATTCATAAAAATCTCCAATTTGAGTAGCCATGAAATAATATTTTAAAAACTATCCACTAACTAGAAAAGTGAGATCATTACCTTGGAGGTCCTTTAAATGAAATGCATGGTTACCTAAGATTTTGATTATTTGGTATCAACCAATCCATAAAAGATTTAACTTATCATATTTTCCTTTCATTTCATGTGCCTTATCACAAAAAAGCACCAAGACTGAAATACTGAAAGCCTTGATCTTAGATATTTTGTCAAAACACCTTTTGACAATGTCTTGGTGCTGACTGAAGCTATGGAATACTTAAATTCAATCATATTCCACCTAAACTATATTAAATAGTATATAATGTATTGTTTCAACTTCTCCCATGCAATCTTTCATGAAATTATACATTATTAGTTTAAGAGTGAAGACAAATCGGTTTTTATCCATACACTAGTAAGAAATGTGAAGCCTTGAGTGTTTGATTGTGTCTTGTTATGTTTTCCCATAATGTATACTTTAGTAGTAGGTCCATTATATGGGTTTTTCATATGATAATTTCTTGATGGTATCCATTATATTATTGTTAGTGGACTTGACTACTACATTCCATTGAGGATGATAGTTTGATGAAAACTAGATTGTAATATGGTTTTTGTGGGCCCATTTTGTAAATTCAATTGAATAGAATGTTGGACCATTGTCACAAACCAAATAGATTGGATTCCTAAACTATTTCAATATTTTTTATTCTATAAATTTTATCAATCTTAGGCTATGGAATTCTTGGTAGCCAAACTTATGCCCTACTAAAGAGTTTGGATTGATCATCACAATAAAGTCAAGACGCCATTAAGCAAAATTTTGTCCTTCACTAAATAGTTTTAATGTCATAGAATCATGTATTTAAATTTTCCCAAATACTTAACATTAATATAATTTCCTAACATGATTATAACTATCCTTAAAAATTGTAGGCCAGTATTATCCCATTCTCAGTATCTCATGAGCTATTGTATTACCTAAGGGACGTCCATTGCCTATTCTCCGATGTAACTTATTAAAGATGTATACACCAAATTATTTTGAGACACATATCAAATATATAGATTAATAATTATATCAATACAAATATCACTTTTTAATCATGTAATGGGTTATGTTGAGGCTATGGTCTCACATTTATTCTATGTCCATCTCAAGGGGACGCATACCTATGAGTAATTATTGAATGATATGGGCATACCATTCACCACCATCTACCTATGTTTCATTTATCTACTCAATATTAATCCATGGATTTGTCTAAATCATGAGATGGATAATCCCTTTGGCATGCACCATCTTACCTTGTTTGATTTCAAGATCAAATTATTATAGTTTTTAATACATTTACCTCTTTTCTATGCTAATTAATTATGGTTGAGCCATTCTTAGACAATTGGATTTGAGACAATGGCATGTATATTATTTTTAAGAATTTAATGCTTGAACTTGTTCACTACCTTGAATAATGCATATATTTACTTGTATATCATTGAATACTTAACTTTATATCCTTTAAATTGGTACTCATGAAGGCAATTAGATGTTCATTATCATCTACCTTTTGTATGAGTATTTTTACTATATTGTGTTATGAAGCAAATAAATACTTTAAAATATGTTAGTAAAGTTTGGGCTAATTATAACTAGATCTTGATCAGTAGTAGTATTAATATCTTGAAACACCTTCTTGGCTTCAAATATCCATTATATTTAAGCATATTATTTTAACATGGCATTGAGTGTCTTGAAAATCTCTACGAATTTAGAAATGAATTTATTCACAAAGTTTATCTTTCCAAAGATAGACTTTAATTATTTCTTGTTGTTAGGAGATGTTAACTTGGAAATGGCCTAGATTTTTTCTAGGTTAATGGAAATCCCATATTTGGTAATAACATGGCCTAATATAATTTATTTAGTAACTCTAAATATGCTATTATTTAAATTCAGTAATACTCGATATATTTTTCATCTATCAAACACCTTTTATAGATGATCTACATGATTGAATCTATTTTTGAAAAAATTATGAGGTCATACATGTACATCATGATGAATTTTCCAAAGAGTCCCTTAAAATCATATTCAATATCCATCTTTAATGTTAATATTAAATTAAATAGGTCAAAAGGCACCCTTTTATATGGGAAAGTGTCCCACTTAGTAGTAAAAATAGTTTTCATTTTATCTTCTACCTGTACTAGTATTTGATTGTAGATTGAAAATCCATCCAAGAAGGACATCATCTAGAACCCATTGATAATGTAGATTAATTCATATAGATAAGTCAAGGGATAATTATCCTTATCTCATGATCTATTAAATATCTTATCATCAACACATATTCTAATTTTTCCATTATTCTTCCCGACTGGTACAAAGTTGGACACCTAGGTGGAGTGCCCGATTGGAAACACAATCTTAGGATCTAATAAATTTTGTATTTTTATCTAAATTAAGGCCTATAAAATTTTAATTAATGGTCTCTAACACTACTTAAAGGGATTACTCCTATGATTTAGAGGAATAGTATGCATGATTACCCTTGGATCAAATATTTCTATGTCTTCATATGTCAAACCAGTCACACCAATTTGACTTTTTCAATATATCTTTCAACCATTATTTCTCAATTTTAGAGCAACTCATGCCAATATTACATAGTGAGGATGTTGATCAATTTCAAGGTTCTCTTTGACAAAATTAGATTTAGTTTCTTTATACTAATTCAACATTTTGGCTTGTGGATCCATGCCAAAAGTTCCTTACAATGATAAGACTCCCATCGGTAAATGATTCATTTTCATTTGTAAGTTCCTACTTTTCCTAGGTCTTTTACATCTATAGTTACTCTATGAATTTTAATAAATTATATGATCTACTGATCATCATCAAATACTTGTAATTTATCCACATTTTCTATGATATAATATTAACTATATCGACAAAAAATTTATGAAATTTAGATTCCAGGTGTGGTACCATATTGGTAGTTAAGGCTACTATTAAATTTGTTTCCTAATTCTCTTCTCTTGGAATATCTCTATGTTGAATGCTTTGAAGCATTTAATCATATCCCATGCTTTGTGTTTATATTTATTTAAGTAATTAATTTTTCATTGATATTTATTTTTAATTTAGTTAAGAACTAGTTATAAATCATCAAATATATGTAGTTTATTGATGTGTGTCTTAGTGTAAACTATAAGCCCAAAATTAGAGCTTCATACTCAACCTAATTATTGGTGCAAGTGAATTTTAATATGTATGTAGCTAGATATGGCTTCCCATCTAGGTTGGTCAAATATATGCTAATACCTAAACCTTGCTTAGATATTTAACCATCAAAATGGAGAGTCCATAACTGTGAAGAACCTTCAAATTCTTGTTTATGAGATTGGTACATTGTAGTGAATGTATAAACACTTTCATGTAAGGATGAAAATTTGAAAATTTATCCTTATAATTGTTATCATTATTTTTTATAATCAGGTTCTTCATATTTAGTTCTCTATCCACTTGAATATGATTGGTTACTTGCTTCCAAGGTAGCCACATGTGTGATAAGATTATTTCCATATATCCATTCAATGTATTTGACTAATCATAGCTTACCAACAATCCATAGGCGTTAGGAATGTCAACTAATAAAATATCTATGTATTGTAATATATTTGGCTAAGAGGTAATTTGAACATGTACATTTTTTAACTACCCAATGCAGGGTGTAGAGGACTTATCCAGTTATAGGAGCATTTTTTTTAGATCTATCTAGGTTAAAACCCAATTTATTACACACGGATCTAGGTATAACTAAACAATTGTGCATACTCTTACCAAACATTTTTATAATTATAAAAAAATGTTGTACTTTAAGTTTATCCTTTTAGATAAGCACATTAGTGTTAGTAGTCTTTTTATATTAATGGATGGTCTCCCAATCAAGGTATTGAGTAAAAATTCTCTTTATTTATTACTATGAGTTAGTTCTTGAAGACTGATATTTGCCTTAATATTATTCATATCTTTGACTATACTATACCTTTATTTGCTATGTGGTTCAAAAAAATTCTTCTTATCATTCCCTTTTGAAAGAGGTAGATTATTTTTTATTGTTGATGTGAATTTTGGAACATGCCAACATTGAAGGCAGGGCTTTCGACTTGTCTCTCTTAAAAAGAGATTTATGATAATCTCCCTAATCTTTCTATCTACATAGTCTATACATATTAATCTTCACTTAGTGTCTCATTGTGACCATTCCATGAGGGGCCTGCTATTGTGAGTTACTTAAAACTTAATTTTAATAGGGTTAGATATTTGAAGAATTAAATATGTAATGTTTATTTTGTGCTTAATTGACATGATTTTCATACAAACATAAAAAGTGATAAAACATTCATTTAATCATGCCCAATAAACCAACATGGTTAGGGTTTGATTCAATGTCTTTTTCAACTGATCTTAGAGTTCATTCCATTAGTTTTAACATTCAACAATGTATCTATAATAATGGATAAATTAAAAATAATCAATATATACAAGGAAACAAATTACATTCAAACACTTAATCTAATAATTTAATAAAAAAATTATAAAGAGAGGGGAAAAGGGAAAGAAAAACATACAATGATAATATCAAATTAGATTTCATGATCATATGGTCCCCATAAACTAGCTATTTAACCAACCAACATATACACAATTATATTCAAATCCAATGCAAGATTTTGAGGAGAATAGATAAGGAAAGAGAAATCATAACCATCATATACACATGCAAGTTTTAAATAAAATTATCCAAGTCTTTGATTAATCAATAATTCATAGTTTTGATAGTCATATAAAAATTTCATTACAATTAATCCCTCAAAATTTCACTACCATGATAGTAGGGGAGGATTTTGAGGATAAATTACACTACACCATCAAATAAAATGTATAAAATGAAAATGTGATTGGCCAAATCTATTATGTAAAGATAAATAACAAACCCTTTGATAGTAAAGTGTTTCCATTAAGTATAAGATGAGTCTTCCAAGGGGAAGATTTCCCTTCAAAAAGCTCCAACGAATACTTATAATGCCTTAGCTACCTATTTATCCTTTCAATCCCATCACTTTAACTTTTAAAGGTTTGCATAATAATAAAAATGAAGTTAAAACATGCTTTTAATAAAGTGAATAATAAAATGCATCACAAAAGCATGAACAAGTTTTCAACTAGGTATAACTAGGAAAAATGGAAGGTACCATTGCTTGTGAAACAAATTCAATTTTTTTAAAAATTAAATGGTTTAAATTTTTGACACTAAAGTAATAAATTATCATTGAAAAATTAAAACCTACCAAAAAACTAGCCAAGTAGACCTAATCAATATTTTCAAAGGCTTAGGTCAAATCACTACATTCTATTTTGAAAAAAAAATAATAATCCTAGTGTTAATTAAGGTTTTGAACCCCAAATAGAACTAGGGGCACTTTTCAAATGATTATAAACCCAATTGGCATTTTTACTTGATTTTAATTGTAATGGATGTTTATGGGGTCCAAAGGCCTGATTGGGCTTAGGACCCTAGATAGATCTTGTTTATTGACTCATAGGTACTCACATTCTAACTGGAGTAAAAACCTTCAAGAACATTATGATGCCCTACTAGCCTACCCCTAAACATAATCAGGGATTAAATCCTTGATTATAACTACACCTCTTACATATCTCTTTCTCAACATAATCAATAATTATGTCCTACCTATAACTAAGATCTCCACTCATATGAACCCCTAGACCTAAGTAGGGAAATTTCCTTGAATGATAAATTAAAGGGGCCCCAACACCCTCATTAACCTAGTCAGGATTCAAGATCCAACTATCACATCAAAGGCATGAAAAGGGTAGGCCTTGACCTATTTTGGGAAATTAGGTGTATGACTACCAATCAAATTCACCACCAACCAAATCATGCCCTAAAACCTAAATAATAAAGAAAAACACTTAGCCCAAAATCTTGAATTTACTTGGAATAAAAGTTTTGATTAGAACTGCATAATGTAATAAATGACCCCAAATACCTAATTAGGGGTTGAAATAACTATTAGGTGTATGGATTTAAAATTAAAATAATCACCTATAGCTAGACATAATCAGGGCTCTAGGCAAGAATTTCAATAAGGCCAAAGTATGTCAAGAGCGCATCTAGAGACCAAGTGCAAAATATGAAAATGATTTGCATGAGCTTGGTATTATCATTGAGAGAGGTTTTAAGATGAATGGTCATGTAAATTAATGTTAACCCAAAAATGAATTACAACATGTTGAGAGACCCAAAAAGATAGAGTTTGTAAGCGAGAACAAGTGCAACTAGACCTCATTTTGTGGCCAAGTGTTATATATGAAAACTTATCATTAAATATTTATTATCATTATGGGAAAGGTTCTGGGAGGCCAAATGTCATATAAATTAAAATTATCACCCACATGAAGCTAAGAGATATAAGCAACCTAGGATTCAAATGATAACTAGGAGGTGAAAACTCCACTTTCACACTAGGTGTTATACATGAAGTTTTATCACATGGACTTGGTCTTTACAATGATGATGGGTTTGGAACATAGTTTAAAATTCAAACCTAAATTAAATACCAAGTAAACTTGAGATTTTTAAGACAATGAACCTTGAGTTTAAGTGGGAGTGAAGAGAATAACAAAAAGAGGTTCCCTAACTTTTAGAATAATTAATGTGTCTTGAGAAAGAAACAACAAATGATGACTACTATAAAATAATCATGAGTATTTTATAATGATATAAACATTTTAACAAACCCATAATCTATGGTTGAGACTAAACATATAATACGAATTTATTTTAGAGAGGAGATGATGAGAGCAGCTAAAAGGAAAAACATATGAGAATTACAACTATATAGATGGGAGAACTACTTGGATTTTGATCCCTCTTCAAGGTAATGGTAAGTAGGAAGTGATAAACATAGGGGTTGTTTAGGTCAAACAAGATTTAAAATTCCAACTCCTTTTACACTGTGATTGTATATTCCATGTTGGTCTATTGAGGTAGGGTTACAATTGAAATAGAAGCTATACATTGGTTTTGTGATGGATCAATGATTCCAACATAGTCAAATATAAAAGATAGATGAAGGTGACCCTGTCATATTAGTTTCAAATATGTATCACCTATAGGATGTTAGTGTTCCCTAAGGAAAACAACACACTGTGCCCATGTCCAAATCCAATGGCCTTGTCTAGAGATCTAGGGAAACCCTGCTTTAAATACATAGCCAATCAACATATTCACATAACCTATTAACCAATAACATTCATAGTCTACATTCTAATTTATATTTATGTAGTATATATTTAGTATTTCCCCATCTAAACATATTTATAAGTTTAGTATGTTACAAATTATCTTGTGTTATTTATTACATATCCATAGCATTATTATTTTACACATTAGTTTGTCATATTTAAATGTTATCCCATACTTACCAAATTTTTATCAAGCATTTTTTCATAATTTTTAAATACCATGTAATTTATATTTTCCTAGTAATTTTGTTCCACACATCAACATCTACTATGAATTTCATTTCACACATCAACATCTGTAATTTATTTTGGTGAATATAATATTTTGATCAAGACAACTATAGTTTTAAATAGTGCACATCCAATTATCATCCTAATTAAGATTTTATATAATCCAAACACAAGGTGTATATTTATTTCAATATTATAAGGAAAAGGGAAAAAATAAGATGTGCTAATTTTTTTAATTACTAGCTACATTATGATTTATTTTTTTACTACTAAGGCTTCATATCTTATATTTTCGCTCTATCTAAAATTTTATATGAAATAAGTTAGAGAGTGTGGAATGTTTCCTACAATGATAATGGTAGTATGGAAAATCATGGAAAAGAATGTGAATTCCTCAATAGAGAAATGGATAATGAGACAGATAAAATTAAATCTTACAAACCACTACATGGATTTCTACAGATGTATTTAATAAATGGTCATGTTATTTATGTATAAAACTAGCAAGACAAAGTTATTTTTTCCATGTAATGCAACCTCTACAACAAACATCCATTAAGAGTTTCACATTCCCCAAGGAGGGTACTCTTATAAGTATAGAAATTGTTAAAAATGTGTGTGAATCATTGACTCGTAGTGATTGAAGTATCATATGACTTTGGAACTATATTTTCTTGCATTTGAGTGCGCACAGAACTCAATAAATACTAATTTTATTCAAATAAATATTATCTTGTATTATTTTAGTGAAGAGAAAACCAAGTTCTTAATTAACCCTCTTTTTTCTCTACCTTCCACTCTATGTGTGGTTTGTTTATGAGATCTAATCACAATTGTATTAAATAAAATTAGATTCAATGTTGAAAATTGATTTGTTTCTTTTGGTCAAAGGTCTTAAAATTGAGCTTCAACAAATTGATTTTATTCAATACATCACATGAAAGGTTTTAAGACAATATATTCCAAATATATTAAAATAAAACATGACTTAGATTACATAACAAGTAGTCTTAAAATTAGAGGTTGTATAACCATCTATTGTATCTTGTATTGAAAATTTGCATCATTGAAAGGGAGGAAATTCCACAAAAAGGTGTGAGTTAATATTTGTATCAACTCAAAATAAGGATGTCAGTTTCCTCCATATCTTGAAATGTAGATATCGCATTAATTACCTTGGGTGTAAAATAAATTATCATTGGTTTTCAACTTAAGAAGTGGAGGGAGTATGGGGAGGCTTGGAAGTGGTGAAAATAAATTGTGACATAATTTTTAACCCATATTTTTTTGTATTATGATTCTATTTTTTTGAATTTAATGTTATTAATATTTTTCCATCTATCTTGATTCATCTTCACTAGATTTAGTCGCATTGGTAGTGAATTTATTCATTGAAGTAGGTTGTGCATTGGACATCAATATAAGTTTATGAAGTTAATCACTAAAATTTTATAATGAAATAAAGAGTGGAAAATATTAATTTAAAAAAACCATAAATGTGGAATGCTTTTACAAAATGGATAAACATAAGATAATGATTACACTTGTATATTGATTTTAGCAAACAAATATGTACGTCTATAAACATAAGTTTGTGAATTTTAAGCTCTAATATTTTTGTAATGCAAGAAAGAATGGGAAGGACTGATTTACAAAATAATTTGTGGAATGCTTTTCCCAAATGAATAAACATAAGTTGATGGGTTATATTTTTACATTGATTTTGGCAAATAAATATGTAAAATTTATGAATTACAGATAAAAATGATATTCAATTTTAAACAAAATTATACTTTAAACTAATGATATAATAAATAGAATATGTCTCATGATAATATTTTTTAAATAAATATTTAAATATATTTTTTTAAATTTTATCAAATAAGTTTTAGGGTTAGTTTTCATTTTCATAGAAATGTACAATTAGTAGTAAAGTTACATATAATTTGAAATTATTAAAATATTAATATTATACAAAATAAATTCATACATATGTTCTAAATTATTAATTATTTTAATTTGTCATAATTTTTGTTTTTTTAATATTATTTTATTTATTAATAATATTTTTTTATATACTATATTACTGTACTTTTAAACATGTAAAAATTTAATTTTATTTCTATGAAATAAATAAAATATTTTAAAATAATGCTTAACATTTTTTAATATTTTTTATTAATATATTTAATATTTTATAAATATAATTTTACTTTAATATTTATTTTTAAAATAACTTTGTTTTCACTTTTTAGAAAAGAAAAGAAAAAAGAAAATAAGAAAGTGGTAATACATGGTCTTGCTTTTGCCCAAATTTTAATATTGATGGATCATTTAAGAACATGTGAGAAGTTCGTTGTAACACACATGTACTTACGAGGCCTATCAAAGTAAAAAGTAATTTGTTGTTAAGAAATAAAATCTACCAATGGTTTCATAAGCTAGATATCAGTCCAAAGAGGTGACAAAAATAGGGATATACAATTCATATGCAGATTTTATATTTTATTTTATCAAGATAATAAATTTTTATGGTTTAAGGAAAAAGTATTAGTTATGAATTTTTAATAAATTTTGAATTTTGTTTGAAATTTTTTTTACAATATTAAGGGTTAACTTTTTTTTTTAAAATATTGTATTTTAATAAATTATGGATCATCTTTAAAAAATTTCCACAATATTAAAGGTTAAAAGTTTAAAAAAATATATTGTGTTTTAATAAATTATGGGTCATGTTGAATTTTTCTTTTATAATGTTACAGGTTTAAAAATAGAGAAAAAAATTATTGTATTTCAAATAATGTTGAGGTTGTCTCTATAAGTCTTCCATATAATTTGAACCCAACTATTGAACTTATATTTAGAAGTAAATTTTCCAAAAAAACATCTTACTAAAATTAATATTCTAATCAATTATAAAAATTTTGAAATCCAAACATTTAAAGTAAAACATTCAAAAGAACGAAAGAATTTCATGTGTTTCATACATGTTATCACCTCCACTTTATTGTTGGTGTATGCCTTTTTTCCTATGGGTTTTGGCTACATGATTGCATATGCTTGCTTAGGGATTTAGTGTCATGTTGGCTATTTGGAATGTTTAATACCACATTCACTAAAATGGATTATATCTTTCCTCCTCCAACCTATTTATGTACCTATTCCCTTTCACATTATTAATGAAATATTGTGTGTATCATTCCTCTCTCATTTATCTTTGATTCATTCATGTAGTTGTGTGTTTGTGTTTGCTCAGTATTGTCTTGTACAATACGCATCTCACATAACATATTGAATCTATGCATTCACTCAAATTAAT
This sequence comes from Torreya grandis, assembly GCA_037957365.1. Taxonomy (NCBI): domain Eukaryota; kingdom Viridiplantae; phylum Streptophyta; class Pinopsida; order Cupressales; family Taxaceae; genus Torreya; species Torreya grandis. The sequence continues at coordinate 1,610,591 of JARHVA010003814.1, read as the reverse complement.
ATTTCCTAGAGTTCATTTTTATATGGTATCAAAGCTAAGATCCATTGTAGAATTAAGATTTAAAGTATTTGATGTCGTTGCAAAAATCAAATGTGTAGAAAATGAGATAATTGCATTGCATAACATAATCACAACCATAATGTAACCCCCTTAAACTATGTCAGGTAACCCCCCCCCCCCCCCCCCCCCCCCCCACAAATTTTGGAACTTTATAATTTAGTGCATTTTAAAAATACCACTTACAAATGAAGTGGTTTTGATCTCAATGAATATAGATGCCAAAAAATGCCACAAAAAACAAAGTACATTATTTTGATAGAAATAGATCAAATAGATCACACCAATGAAAAGTATTAAAAAATCATGTATTTTCATGTATAAAATTTCATGAAAAAATGTTGTTGTACATACCTAAATGAAGCCCTAGAAGGGTTAAATATGAGGATTACTTAGCAACGTCTATGAAATTTTGAATTTTATGGAAAAACAAAACACCAAAAATAAAAAAAATTGCACCAATGTGTAGAGCATGAAATTCTACCTCAAATTAAAAAAATTCTTAAAAAATAAGCTCATATGACCAAGTTATGGTCCTCTAAAGTTGATTGATCTAGGGAATACTACTCATTTGTGAGGGGGGTAGATTTGAAAAATGAAACCTCTACTAAATTTGTCATAATGTCACCAAATTTATCGATGCTAACAAAAATGGAGGTCTGCTAAAAATTCTATCAAATCTAGTGAACCTCCAGCCAAATTTAGAACCCAACTAAATATGGTAGAACTACAAAATATGGTTGTAAAGTTGGTGGAATTTGTAGAGAATATTCCATAAAATTCACTAGATTAAATTTGATGGTCAAATGGTCGTCACTATTGTGATTTGACTTCCTCCAATTTCAAAACCTTGTCAAATGTGCCTCAGATATCAAAATTTGATGAAATGAAAGTTCATCTATATATATTTGGGCGTTTTGAATGCAATGGTGAGGATAGGTTTAGCTGAAAGTGGTCCAAACATGTAGGTACCTCCTAGATTTGGTAACCTTCTCCAAACTACAAACCCTCATAAAAAATGCTTCTAAACTCCAAATTTGATCAAACAAAAGTTGATCTTGACATTTTCGAGTCTTCTAAACTCAATAGAAAGGTCCTTAATGACTCAAGATGTATTTAGATATCTCATATGCCAAAAATGACTCCCTTTATATATATATATATATATATATATATATATATATATATATATATATATATATATATATATATATATATATATATATAATTACAGACAAATCTTTGATAAAAGAGAAATTGATCAAAAACTAGATCTAATTTCTATAATTATGCAAATAAAATTGCTAGTGGAAAATTAAAAAAAGCATCAAATTAAATCTAAATGCTAAGAAAGATTATGATGCCAAACTTCTATAATAAAAATATATCTTAATAAAAAATTAAGCCTAGATCTCAGAAAAGGAGACAAATTCAATGAAAAATTTACAGAATATACTCGACAATCCTCAGATCTAAATTGAAGTATTTTATGAGGGTTTGAAGTTTAGAGAATGTTACCAAATCCTATATGTACCATAATTTTTGAACCACTTTCAACCAAATCTAACCTCACCATTGCATTCAAAAGGTCCAAATCTATATAAATCAACTTTGTTTCATCAAATTTTGATATCTGAGGCACATTTGACAAGGTTTTGAAGTTGGAGGAAGTTAAATCATAGTAGTGATGGCCATTTGACCATCAAATTTAATCCATTTAATTTTTTTGGAAAATTCTCTATAAATTCTGCCAACTTTGCCACTAGATATTGTAGTTTTGCCAGATTTAGCTAGGTTCTACATTTGGCTAAAGGTTCAATAGATTTGATAGAATTTTTTAGTAGACCTCCATATTTATTAGCATCACCAAATTTGGTGACATCACACCAAATTTAGTAGAGGTTTCATTGTTCAGATCTGTCCCCCTCACGGATGAGCATTCTACCCTAGATCAATCAACTTCAGAGGACCATAACTTGTCATATGAGCTTCTTTTTCGAAGCAATGTTTTTGGATTTGGGGTAGAATTGCATGGTCTACACATTGGTGTATGTTTTTTTATTTTTGATGTTTGGTTTTTCTATAAAATTCATATTTTCATAGATGTTGCTAAGTAATCCTCATTTTTTACCCTTTTAGGGCTTCATTTATGCACATACAGTAACATTTTTTGGTGTATTTTTTTTTGAATGTGCATGATTTCTCTTTTAATTTTTAGTGGTGTGGTCTATTTGATCTATTTTTATCAAAAAAATTTAATTTGTTTTATGTGGCCTTTTTCAGCATCTATATTCACTAAGATCAAAACCACTTCATTGATAAGTGGTATTTGTAAAATGCACTAAATTATAAATTGTTAAATTTTGGGGGAGGGGAGGGGAGGGGGGAAGGGGAGGGGTACCTGACATAGTTTCACAGGGGTTTCATTGTGGTTGCGATTTTATTATGAAATTCTCTCATTTTCCACACATTTGATTTCTACAACAACAATAAATACATTAAATCTTAATTCTTCAATGGTTCTTAGTTTTATTAATACACTCACACCTTTCAACAATAAAGAATGGAAAAGTAATATTACAATGGTTCTTATAAGTAAAAGGTTGTTTCGCATAACTATGGGGATAAAACTTGAGCCAATAGCTAAATTAGATAAGATAAAATAGTTTAAATAAGTTTGATGAAGCATTTGGGTTATTATGTCTTTCAATATCACCTAATCTCTTATTTCACATAGAGTTGAAAAAATTTCCCAAAGAAGCATGCGATATCCTATAAAACTTGTTTGGGAAAATTGACATTATGAGGGGTCATGAGCTTGAGATTGAGCTAATAAGTTTGATTCCTAACAACATTGATTCACTGGAAGAATTATTCACCAAGATTAAGTCACTTACATTGTAGTTAAAAGAGTGTGGAACTGATAAGAAAGATGAGTAGTTATCTCTTTTTAATCTTACAAAATTAGGACCTGATTACTCTGTATTTGTCTCTACCTTTTATGTAACCAAGAGAACTATGGGAGCCAACTGGCCAATTCCATCCTTAGATGAATTTATTTATGATTTAACTAAGGAACATGAAAAATTAATCCATATGGGAACCCTCAAGTCTTCCAAACATTCAGTGCTTATTATCAGGAATGAGAAATAGAGAACCTCTAGTAACAATGATAAGAAACAGAACAGTAAGGATCTTGAGAAGAAGAAAGAACAAAAAACCACTACTAAAACTAGCATTGAAACCTCATCCTCTAAAGGGAAACCTAAAAGAGAAAAATTTAAGTGCTCCTATTGTAGGAAGTCTAGGCATGATGAACACAAGTGTATGAAGAAATAGATTGACCACCTTACACATCTCTTTGAGAAAAATAATATAGGGGTCCCTGAGTCTTTCAAATAGTTATCATCAACCAAAGAATCTTCTAAGGAAAAGGAAAAAAGGAAGGAGAAACCTAAGGGAAAATATATAGTTAAATTAGCTTGTGCATCTACTTCATCTTGGGTTATTGATTCTAGTGCTTCACAGCATATGGGTTCATCAGAAGTTGAGTTTCTTGACTTAGAGCCCTGTAGCATGTTTTCCATCACCTTGGGTGATGACACTCCAGTAGAGATTATAGGAAGAGGTACTATTGTGGTTAAAGGTGGAACATTTAAAAATGTTCTAAGTGTACCTTCACTATCAACTAATCTTCTTTTAGTGTGTCGAATTACTCACATAGGCCAAGGCATGAGAGTTAAGTTCACACCATATTTAGTTGAGATTAGAGATATACACAGTGACTCTATATTTGCATTAGGGAGGGATAATCACCATTATAGGATACATACATTATCCCATTTTACTCTAGGTGTTCCTCATACAAAATTTTTTACCCATTCAAATGGAGTTAATGAACTATGGCATGAGTGGTTTAGCCACCTTAACTACTATTATCTTGAGTAGCCAAGTTAGCAAGATACGGTTATAGGCTTGCCTAGAGTTAAATTCTCTAAGGGACTATGTGAGGGTTGTGTCCTTGGCAAACATATTGAAGAAAAATTTGATAAAGGCAAAGCTAGGAGAGCTATAATACCTCTTGAGTTTATTCACAATGATGACATGGGGTAGTTTCCCCATCTTTCTTTTACTAGGGTTAGATATGTCCTCACCTTCATTAATGATTTTTATAGATACACATAGGTCTACTTTCTTAGACAAAATTCTAAAGCTTTTGATAATTTTTGAGACTTTAAGGCTTTATCTAAGAATCAATATGAAAAGTGCATCTAAATTTTATGATCAGACAATGGGGAGAAGTACATCAACCATAGATTTGAGCATTTTTGTACCATCAAGGGAATTGATATTTAATAGACAATATCATATAATCCTTAGAAAAATGGTGTAGTAGAGCACAATAATTAGTCATTGAAGGAGATGGCCAACTATATGATTCACTCTAGATTATTGGCTCCATAGTTCTAGGTAGAATCCATCAATTATGCATGTTACAATTATAATCAGGTTCTTCACAAAGATTTAAAGGGAATCACTCCTTATGAAGCCTGGCATAATAGGAAACCAAAGGTGCATCATTTTAAGTTGTTCAAATCATCTGTAATGGCTTGCATTCCCAGAAAGAAACATAAGGCAATAGAGGTTCAATCCAAACCTTACATCTTTTTGGGATATACAGATGGGGTCAAGGGTTATAGACTCCACCCTAAAACTCATTAGTTATTCATTGAGAGGAGTATTAGGTTTTAAGAGAGTCCTACTTACTCTTTACTTGACACTTCCCCCTCTACATTAGTTTCACTCACTTTGGATGAGTAGTTTGATTATTCAAATCATTTAAAGTAGGTTCCTAAGGTAGAGGCCACTTCTTCTTCAAGTTATAAGAGTGAGCAATGTGATGGGGAGTCATCATCATCCACTTCTATTCATGATTTGGAGGATGGGGATTCGACACATAACTCACCCATTTTAGACCCCTTTTAGGCTAGGAAGACACTTGAGAGTGCATGCACTTAGTTAGAGGATCCATATGATCATAGATGTACTTAGGTAGGCTTTCAAGGTGGACCACATGCCTTTTTTGTTTTTCATCAGATCCATAGAATTTTAGAGAGACTTCAAGCATACCTAAGTGGGATAGAGCCATGGATGAGGAATATGATTCCTTAATAGCAATCAAACCTTGGATTTGACTTTTCTTCCTAAGAGAAGAAAGATGGTTTGACATCATTGGATATATCAGACCAAGTATGCTATAAATGGGTCTATTGACAAGTATAAGGCTAGATTGGTAGCCAAAGAATTTTCACAGGTAGATAACATCAATTACTCAAATACCTTTACACTTTTGTCTAATATGACTTTGATCAAACTCACACTTGTTGTAGCCACAACACATGGATGGAATGTATATTAGATGGATGTGAAGAGTGCATTTATTCATTGAGACCTTGAGGAGGATATCTACATGGAGCAACCACCTAGTTTTATTTAAGATTCTTGTTTAGTGTGTATACTTAGAAAATATATTTATTACCTCAAATGGGCCCCTCAAGATTGGTATGTTAAAATGGATTCCTTCCTTCTCACTTTAGGTTTCACTAGATATCACTCAGATCCCAATGTGTACTTCTTGTGATAGGATGATTCATTGTTGATACTAGTTTTATATGTTGATGACCTTTTGACCATAGGAGTTCTTCTTTGACTATCTCATTATTGAATAAAACTCTTTAGGATAAATTTTCCATGGCTAACATGGGCTTAATACACTACTTGGCATTGAGATCCTTAGATAGATTCAAGGATTTATCTTTCACAGCCTATGTACTCTCTTGATATATTAGCATGGTTTCATATGGATGACTGTAAGCCATCTCTGACTCCATTCCTATCTACATTCAAGATTGAGGTAGATTGATCCAGTGCATTGGTAGATGCTACCTTGTATCAATAACTTATTAGTAGCCTTATTTACTTGACTCACACTAGACCAAACATCTCTTATGCTATTGCCATTATTTCAATATTTATACAAAAACCCAAGTATTGGAAAGAAACTAAGAGGATCTTTCACTACATTTAGGGTTCATACAAGTATGAGATACACTATAGGGCCGGTTCAGATTTTGACATGGTCAACTACATAGACTCAGATTGGGCTGGTGACTCTAGGAGTTATAAGTCCACTTTAGATTATTTTTTTTATTGGGTTCTAGCCCCATTAGTTTGTCAAACAAGAAGTAGAATGCTATTTCTCTATCTTCCATAGAAATAGAGTACATGGGAGCTATTAACACATCTACTAAGGCTATTTGGCTTCAAGAGATTCTTTTTGAGCTTGGTATCCATTTTATGTGACCTGTAGTCATATTTTATGGCAACCAAAGAACCATTTAGATTTGTAAGAATTTGGTCTTTCATAGAGGACCAAACACATTGAGATTCACATGCATTTCATTTAGGAGCTAATTCATGATTAGATCATTAACTTAGTATTTTTCTAGTCTTCAGAGCAGGTTGCTAGTATCTTCACCAAAGTTTTCACTAAGAGTAAGTTCATTCATCTATGAGCTCTTCTTAGGATGTGGTCCAATTCAACAACTTCATCATCTTTAGGGAGGACTTATAGCATCTTCTCTTCTTCTTTATCTCTATTTTGGTGGAGATTTTTTCCTATCGGGCTTTCTGCTTTTCTCTATTTTATGAGAGATTGCATTGTACATGGGTACCTCATCAAGCCTTATTGTTAGGACCCATTTTTTTGTATTTTTTATATCATCATCTACTTAAGTTGTGCTTATGGGGGGTGGGGGGTGTTGTTCATGTATGCCTTTTTTTCCATGGGTTTTGGTTACACAATTGCATATGCTTGGTTAGGGGCTTTAGTGTCATGTTGGTTATTTGGAAAGTTTAATACCACATTCACTAGAATGGGTTATATCTTTCCTCCTCAAACCTATTTATGTAACTATTCCCTTTCATATTCTTAATTCAATATTGTGTGTATTATTTCTATCTCATTTCTCTTTGATTCATTCTTGTAGTTATGTGTTTGTGTTTGCTCATTATTGTCTTCTACAATACGCATCTCACATAGCATATTGACTCTGTGCATTCACTTAGATCAGTTTTTCCTAAATCTCATTTTTTTATTTCTATCATTGCATCAGTGATTACATGTAATTAAGGGGACAACCACTAAATAAGCACAATCATACCCAAAATGATGTAAATATTTATAAAAATGTAATAAATATGCATATATCTTAAAAAATAGTATAAAAATAAATAATATATTTGAAAGCATCTAATCATTTATATTGTTGACATTGGCGCTCATAATTATATATATATATATATATATATATATTTAATTTGATTTAAATATTACACTTTATCTATTTATTAAATTGAAAAATACACTTTTTTATTTACTTTATAATTTTTTATTTTATTCTTAATGTTTGATATAAATAAACCATGTATTGTGACTTAATCTTTTATTTTAGTTATTCATATTAATTTTTTATAACATATAAATAGAAAATATAATTATTAAAATGATCTCTATTATTTAAGAGTAGTATGAAAGATAAGATTCACATTTTGAAGAATTATTCTTAAAATACATTTTTAATGTAACTTCTTAACTTTTATATATGTAAAATTAAGAAGTTACATTAAAATGTATTCTAAAAATAAGTTATATATATAGAGAGAGAAATTATATTATATTATAATATTTTAATTTAATTCTAACATTTTTATTTTTATTTAATTAATATCATGTTAACTTATAGATTACATTATTTATTCTTTTAGATTGAAAAAAAATACCTTTTTATTTAGTTTGTAAGGATCTATATTTTTCTTATGTCCCACATAAATAGACTATATATTGTTGTTTGACCTTTTATTTGAATTATGTATATTAAGGCTTTTTAACATATAAATATAAACTATAATTATTTTATATAATTCTTTTTATTTATAAGTAATATTAAAAATAATATTAACCAATTTATTATGGTAGAATATATGTTTAAAATATTTGTTAATAATTATGTTATATTTGATGATGATCTAAGAGTATGGATTGAAATGTTCAAGAACAGATATCTTAAAAGTAGATCCTACCATAGCATAACTTTTGACCTACATAATATACTTTTTCAATAATATTAAATATATTTGTAATTTATTAATTTAATTATAATATTTTGATTTTAATTGTACTATTTAACTTCATGTGATGTTGGGGATCAACCAACAATTTGATTACACTTATGAAAGCAATAAACACAGAATTAAATCAGATAGACAAGTAACTAGAATGATAAATAACAAGAACAAGAGATACAAGAAACCACCCTGAAAACTTGTATTAAAGTATTTACAGAAGGAATACAATTGAAGAAACTCTTTTCTTCCACACCTGTCTCAAATGTATAGATCTCTCTCTAGATCTCTTTCCCTCAAGAGCTCTCTCTCTCAAGTACAATCAACTCCAACAACCTGGACTGATTCAACTCTGTACTGTTCTTCAACATTCACATACAATGAACTACTACAATAAGCTAAGAAGATCTAATTCTACATATAGAATTAGGAGACTTGAGCATGCACTTACAACCAATAGTTAAGCCTCTTGAACAAGGGCTCTAAAAACAATCTTACTAATAATAGAGACGCGAACTTAAGATTAAAACTTAAACTCATCATGCAAACACTCGATTCTGTCCTTAGAAATAACTTTCTAGACGCACAAGTAACTGACGCCGGTTCCTACCTGCTTTCCTTTGACCAACGTCGGCCGATCCTCTACCGACGTCGATGTCTCTTCAACTACACCTGACTGACGTCAGTCGATCCTGACCGACACTGGTGACTGTGTAAACCTGAAACTATCAAATGCGCTCATATGTGAAGCTTTTAGGCTCCACACCTTAACAATCTCCCACTTGGAGATAAACAGCTACACCAGTACCTGTACAGCAACATCTTCTAGCTCCTCCATCTTCAACTCAATCTTGAAGACCAATAGAAGTTGAATGAATATTCAACTTCTCCTTTGTAACCAGCTTGGTTAACATATCAGTAGGATTCCTATCTGTATGGATCTTCTCCAGCTTCAACTCACCATCTTCCAATACCTATCTTATGAAGTGGTACCTTATCTGTATATGCTTGGTTCTTGAGTGAAAGGCTGAATTCTTAGCCAAATGAATTTCACTCTGACTGTCGCTATAAAATTTTCAACTCTCATGCTCCCTTCCAAGCTCATCCATGAACCATGTCATCCATATCATCTCTTTGCTAGCCTCTGTGACTGCAATATACTCTGCTTCTGTAGTTGACAAGGCAACAACCTTCTGCAACTTAGATATCCAGCTAACTGCCGTTCCACCTACAGTGAAAACATATCATGTAGTGCTCCTCCTACCATCCAAATCACCTGCCATCCAAATCACCTACCATATCTGAAACAACATAACCATGTAGAGAAGTATCTGAACCTCCATAGCACAAGTGCCTACTGCTGGTTCCTCTCAGATATCTAAGGATCCACTGAACTACTTTCCAATGTTCCTTACCTGGATTGGTCATATACTTACTTACAACTCCCACTGCTTGGGCAATATCCGGTCTAGTACACACCATTGCATACATCAAACTCCCTACTACGGAAGAATATGGAACTCTACTCATGTACTCTACCTTATCATGTGAATTAGGACATTGTTCTTTACTCAACTTAAAATGTCCAACCAAAGGTGTGCTTACCGATTTAGCATCCTACATATTGAACCGTTTCAATACCTTGTCCACATAATCCTCTTGAGACAAAATCAACCTGTGATTTTTTTTGTCTCTCTTAATGCTCATGCCAAAGATTTTCTTTCCTACTCCCAAATCCTTCATGACAAACGTTTGAGCTAATTTCACCTTAAGCTCAGAGATATCCTGCATGTGTGATCCTGCAACCAGCATATCATCTACATACAACAATATAATAATATATCTACCATTATCCAATCTCTTAAAATACACACAATGGTCAGATTGACACCTACTGTAGCCATGCTCAGTCATAAACCTATCAAATTTTAAATACCATTGCCTAGGAGCTTGCTTGAGGCCATACAAGCTTTTCTTCAATCTGCACACTAACTTCTCCTTACCTTTGACCTCAAATCCTTCTGGCTATTCCATATAAATTTCCTCATCCAAATCTCCATGAAGAAATGTTGTCTTAACATCTAGCTGCTCAAGATGCAAATCCTCAATAGCAACTAAAGACAATACAACCCGTATAGAAGTCATTTTAACAACAGGAGAAAAAATCTCACCAAAATCAATACCTAGCTTTTGTGCAAATCCTTTCACTACCAATCTGGCCTTATATCTCATCTATCCATTCTCACCTTATTTCAACCTATAGGTCCATCTATTCTTCAGTGTCCTCTTACCAGTTGGCAACTCAACCAAATCCCATGTTTGGTTCTCTCTTAAGGACTCCATCTCCTCAACCATGCCACGCTCCCACTGACTCTTGGACTCCACCTGTATTGCTTCTTCAAAACTCTCTAGTTTTCCACCATCAGTTAGCAATAAATAGAATAATGAAGGGGAATATCAAATTGGAGGCTTACTTACCCTTTCTGACCTCCTGATGGGCATCTGAGAGTCGTTCACAACACACTGTCCACCTAAATTCTCTGACAGTGACCAACCTTGGTCACTTCCAAGTCTATTACTGGCTGACGTTAGTTCTTCTTGACTGACGTCGGTGCCTATCCTGTTGACGTTGGTCTTTGTATGGTCGACATCGGTCTCTGTACTACCGACGCTGGTTCCTTCCCTATCGACGTCAGTCTCTATGTTTTCTTGCAAGTAATTATTTCTTTTTCTTGCGAGCTCATTTTGGACCATCACCTCATCCAATTCTCCATTGCCCTGCCCAGACTGATTCAGCTTCCTCAGCTGATCACTATACATCACTTTTTCATTAAAAACAACATCACGGCTCTTAATTACCTTGTTAGTTCATAGATTCCAAAATCTGAAACCAAAATCATCTGAGCCATAGCTAGTAAATGTGCACCTCATAGACTTAACATCCAACGTCTTTCTATTTTCCTTATCAATGTGCACAAAGGCTTCACAACCAAAAACTTTGAGATATGAGAGATCTACCTTTTTACCTGTCCATGCCTCTTCTAGAATTCCACCATCTAGAGCTGTAGAGGGTCCTCTATTAATCAGGTACATTGCAGTGTCAATAGCTTGTGCCCAAAACTCTAAGGGCAAACCAGCATGCAATCTCATACACCTTGCACGCTCCATTATTGTCCTGTTCATCCTTTCAGCAATTCCATTCTGTTGAGGTGTCCTTGGAACCATCCTTTGCCTGTGGATTTCATGCATATAACAATAATCTCTGAACTTATAGCTGTAGAACTCACCACCATTATCAGATCTCAGGCACTTCAATCTTCTGCCTTTTTCATTCTCAACCATAGCTTTCCAAATGTTAAAAGTCTCAAATACATCAGATTTCTTCCTAATACAATAGACCCATACCTTTCTTGTAGCATCATCTATGAATGAAACATAGTAATGTGATCCTCCAATGGAAGCAACCTAAGCCGATCCCCACACGTCTGTGTGAACAAGCTGTAACTTATGCTTCTTCTTAGTTGACCCAGTCTTGAGAAAACTAACCCTTTTTTGTTTTCCAAATACACAGTGCTCACAAAACTCTAGATCTATGCCTTTTAAATCTGAAATCATACCTTTGACTTAAGAATTGACATACCCTTCTCACTCATGTGGCCAAGCCTTGAGTTCCACAATTTTGCATCCACATCTGAAGTAGATAATACAGAAGGAGAATTGTTAGTAACACAATTACACAAATAGAGAGTACCTACTCTCTTACCTCTGGCCATAACAAGTGCACCCTTGGTCACCTTCCAAGATTCTGTTGTGAGAGTTACTGTACAGCCCTCATCCCCTAACTTTCTTGCAAAAATCAAATTTCTCTTCAAGCTAGGAACATGCATCACATCTCTCAACACCCATGTGTTGCCATTCTACATTTTTAGCTACACTTTACCTTTGCCAATTATTTTACAAGGCTCATCATCCCCTAGATACACTATTCCAAAATCTCCATGGATATAGTCACTAAAATATTCCCTATTAGGGGTAGCATGAAAAGTTGCACCATAATCTAACACCCAAGATTCTATATTATTATGCAAAGAGAATATTAAAGCATCTTGTGCAATACCTGCAACCTTTGCTTCTTCCTTTCCTTCGTGCTGATTGTCCTCCTTAGGATTTGACCAGCAATCTCTGCTTATGTGCCCTATCTTTCCACAATTCCAGCATTGTGGCTTCCTGCCATTTCTGGATTTGGATCTTCCTCTCACCTTAGACTTAGATCTTGATCTCCTCTTTCTCTTATCTTTTTGCCTCCCCCTGCTCTCAAAACTTAAAGTGTTCCCTAATGTTTCCTCTGTGCTTTTCCTACGAATTTCCTCATTCAAGATAACACTAACAACATCCTCTACTTTCAAAATATTTGAGGCAGATACAGTATTGCTAACTGCCATTACTAAGCTATGCCAGCTTTTAGGCAAAGAACATAATATTAAAAGAGCTTTTATTTCATCATCAAACACTATATTGACTAAACTTAATTGATTTACAATTCTATTGAAATCATTAAGATGAGTAGACACAGATCCACCTTCATTCATATGCAAATTAAATAACTGCTTCATAAGATATACCTTATTAGAAGCTGAGGGTTTTTCATACAAATTTGCTAAAGTAGTCATCAAATCTACCATAGACTTTTCTTGTGATAAATTAGATATCACAGTAGATGCTAGACTCAGTCTTATAGACCCCAGAGCCTTTCTATCAAGAACTTCTCATTCTTCATCATCCATGTCTTTGGGCTTCTTTGCAATCCCACTTAACGGTAAGTACAGATCTTTCTGATACAGATAGTCCTCTATCTACATTCTCCAATGTTGATAATTTTTTCCATTGAACTTCTCCATTCTTAGTTTACTTTCATCTGCCATTGCTTCTCCCACTCAAACAGAAATCCCTACAGAAACTCCTGTGAGTAACCTGTAATCAATACACACTACATAGATCTGAACCACCTGTTAGTGAACCTGTGCTCTGATACCACTTGTTGGGGATCAACCAACAATTTGATTACACTTATGAAAGCAATAAATGCAAAATTAAATCAGATAGACAAGTAGCTAGAATGATAAATAGCAAGAACAAGAGATACAAGAAACCACCCTGAAAACTTGTATTAAACTCTTTACAGAAGGAATACAATTGAAGAAACTATTTTCTTCCACACCTCTCTCAGATGTATAGATCTCTCTCTAGATCTCTTTCCCTCAAGAGCTCTCTCTCTCATATACAATCAACTCCAACAACCTGGATTGATTCAACTCTGTACTATTCTTCAACATTCACATACAATGAACCACTACAATAAGCTAAGAAGATCTAATTCTACATATAGAATTAGGAGACTTGAGCATGCACTTACAACCAATAGTTAAGCCTCTTGAACAAGGGCTCTAAAAACAATCTTACTAATAATAGAGACGCAAACTTAAGACTAAGACTTAAACTCATCATGCAAACACTCAGTTCTGTCCTCAGAAATAGCTTTTTGGACGCACAGGTAACCGACGCCGGTTCCTAACTGCTTGCCTTTAATTGATGTCGGCTGATCCTCTACCAATGTCGGCATCTCTTCAACTGCACCTAACCGATGTCAGTCACTCCTGACCGATGCCGGTGACTGTGTAAACCCGAAACTGTCAAATGCGCTCATATGTGAAGCTTTTAGGCTCCACACCTTAACATGTGACTCATAATTATATTAATTTTTCAGATTTTTGTTAAGTGTCATCATTTAAATGTAGTTGGAGAAGTTTGTCATATTTTTGTTTTGAACATGATTAATAGATATTGTCAATTTTATTGACTTTTCTTGTTGTCTATTTTATTATTGAATTTTTTCACTTACTTTTATTTAAATTGTTGGGGGCACTATATTTATGTTTTAAATACAATCAATAAATATTTTTGTTAATTTTATTGACTTATGTATTTTTTCTTATAAATTTTGTCTCCTTTTTTATCACAATTGTGACAATTAAGTATTTCCACATGATCACTATTTCTTATTGCCAATTTTATTTTCTCATCCATTTATACATAGTCTATTTTAGACTATGTCACCTCTTTAATATTTGTTGCTATCAATATTTTTACATAATTAATATTTATTATTGTCAATAATTTATATATTTTTATCTATAAAATATTTTACATATTTTATCAAAATTAGAGAAATTCAATATTTCAATATCATAAATACTTTTTTAATTCTCAATAAATTATATTTTCTTTATTATATGAAACCCTCTATAGAATATTTAAATATTTAAGGCAATAAGATCATAGTGCACAAGACTATGCAAATGAGTTTTATAAACTATCCATATGTGTGGATCATGATGAAATAGAAGAATAAAGGTTGTAATTTATGTAAATGGTTTAAATTTTTCTATTCTAGATGAATTGATCATGCATAAAATAAATTACATGGAATAGCCTTATGAATTATATTTGAATGGATAAGAAAAATAAAAGAGGAAAGCTTTTATAAGATCCACTAGGACAAAAAAAAAATAGCCATCTCAACTAAGGGGATGAAATGGGTTGAATCCCACTAGAGGTGGGTTTAATCCCACTAGAGGAGATTCATTCCTTGGTATGTTAAATCAAGAGGATAATAGATAAGGGTTTCAATATTAGCAAAGAGGATGAGGTTTTTCATAGTGGTAAAGTCTATGGTGTTGGTAAAGGATGGAATAGTCCACATAGACCTTATGGTTGTTATAGGCATTGAGAAGAAGGAAATGGAGTGTCTTAGTGTCTAAACTATCATGAATAAGTAAGTAGGCATGAATATCAAATGAGAGTTAATTTGGATAAGGCTGAAATAGAAAAATAGAATACATAATTTGTCACATTAGACACAAGATAAAATCTTGTGATGATGAGAACAATGATAGCTCCAAAGAAAGAATTGATGCATAGTAAAATAGGTGGTGATTCATGGTTAAGAATAAATAATTTTTGAATAAGTTATAATTAAATATGCAAGATATGTAAATTAATTATAGATAGTGGTAGTTTTAAAAATATGATTTATAACGAAATTATAGAAAAACTAGGTTTGTAATATGAAAAACATCCTTATCCTTATTGGATTTCATAGTTTAAGAAATGAAATAAAATTAAAGTAGATAAAAGATGATTAATCAATTTTTATATAGAATAAAATTGCATGGATTAATTAGGTGTGATGTAATTCCAATGGATGCATGCCATGTGTTGTTGAGAAGGCCATGACAATATAATAGAAAGACAATTTAGGATGGATAAAAAAACAAATATATTATTTTGAAAAGTGTTAAAAAGGTTATTTTTATTACCTCCTAAATAAGGGTAGATAGAGATCATGTTGTCCATAAAATAATTTATCAAAAACATGAACATTAAAGGTTATTGCTATGAAGTAATAACAAATAACGAATACATAAAAGTGGTGCAAATAACAATAATAATAATCAAAGATATATTTTTAGTGATCAATTCAATAGTACCAAAAACAAAAAAAGGTTTCCATTTTATATTTACTATAATAGTCAAATATGTATAAGGATATGTTATATATGGAATTGCATGATACTACTATTCCTAGAAATTTTGAACCAAACTATGTTACATCTGTCATTAATAGATTGTGATGGACAAAAGAGTCTATATATTTTGAAAAAGAGGATTTACCACCACAACACTTTATAAATAATTATTTACCCTTATACATTTAGATCATAATTGATGATATGGGTGATAAGTGGGTATTAGTGGATAATGGTTCAAGATTGAATATTTGTGATATTTTTTATCCAACTCTTAAATATATATCCAAAGAATTTAGATTACTTAAATATGAACAATATAGGTTTTTATAACATTTACCTCAAGTTATTGGGCCAAATAAAAATGAATCTCACATTGGGACAAAGAACTATTGTTACAACATGTCAAGTCATTCTCAATGATCTTAATTACAAATATTTATGATATTTTTTATCCAACTCTTAAATATATATCCAAATAATTTAGATTACTCAGATATGAACAATATAGGTTTTTATAACATTTACCTCAAGTTATTGGGCCAAATAAAAATGAATCTCACATTGGGACAAAGAACTATTGTTACAACATGTCAAGTCATTCTCAATGATCTTAATTACAAATATTTATGATATTTTTTATCCAGCTCTTAAATATATATCCAAATAATTTAGATTACTCAGATATGAACAATATAGGTTTTTATAACATTTACCTCAAGGTATTAGGCCAAATAAAAATGAATCTCACATTGGGACAAAGAACTATTGTTACAACATGTCAAGTCATTCCCAATGATCTTAATTACAACCTTTTGATTTGAAAGACATGGATTCAAATATGCAAGTTCCCCCTTCCAATTTACATTTGTGATCAAAGTTTAGTTACTAAGGGTATATGTGTGTGTATATATATGCCATATAGATCATGAAACATTTAAGTATTTTCAAGTAACTAAATCTACATAGAATTAGGTCCCTTATTTGTATACACACTTGAAGAAAATGGAAAACAAAGATGAAAAACCTGATGATATGTCATTATATCTAGGGGAGTGTTTAGCATCAAAAATAAACTGAATGACAAAAATGATTGAAAATCACCAACAAAGGCTATAATCAACGCCCTGCTACTTATGGCTCTACTTGAACCAAGGTGAGAGGACCTATTGGGTAGCTTTATCACAAGGAGAGATTTTGAAATTCAACTTCCATGGGGATTTTTGGCACAAAAAAAATGTGCCTAGGGCACAACCAAACTCATTCACTCCACCTGGAAAAGGTTGTCACATGAAGTAAACAAATGATCTAGGTCATATATAAGCTACTAAAGATAGAAGGGTATATGGATATAATCTTCATTTAATATAATCTTAAATAATAGGGGTTAAATGGAAAACTACATCACTATGATGCAAATAAAAAAATGCAAGCATGTGTTATATAGGCAAGATTTTTTGCATTTACAGGTAAAATAACACTTACAATATACAAAGGGTGTATTATTTGCATTTTATGATAGTTAGATAATTATATGAAGAGGTGTGGTGTGTTGGTGATTTTCAAACAATAGGGTATCTTGAAATATTCATGACCTTATTCTTTACATAGATGCATTAAAAACTCAAAAACAAGATAGTGGAAACTAGCAAGAGTAATTTGTAGTCATTGGTGCCATTGAAATGCAAATACTCACATGATTTTAAAACCCTATAAACATACACTAGAACTAGAATCACACATACTCTTTCCCATTGAATCCATAAACATAGGGTGCCCTAACAAGCTATTCAACAAATTTTTTTAAAATAATGCAAAAAAGGTGGTATAATACTTAAAATGACAACTAGTAGTACGCATCAATCTAGTTATCTAGTCAACAATATTTTCAAAACAAATTACTACAATTCATCAAAAGGAAATAGTAAGAACCATAAATATTTTCCATTAACTTTTCAATAAAATATTACATACATCAATTTTATAGAATGCTACCATGGGGACAAGCATGGTGAATTTTCTCTTTTGACAAGGGACACATATACATGCTCTCAAAACTTGTTAATGGTTGTACACTTACAACCACCTTAGCAAGGGACAAGATGTACACACAGCAATTGATCTTATTTTTTTAATCAAACCTAAACTTTACAAAAAATGAACAACCAATAATAACAACCAACTTTGATAATAGAGGAGAAACCCTCTATTTATACATTTTGTACCACTTTCAAATCTAGGATTGTGGGTTATAATTTGCAAAGATGTAAAACATCCCTCCAAATTCTACCAAGATGTTCCTAGCTAGAAAATATTCTTTACCATGCCTGAAATCTTCATCCATTTGTAATAAAAAGCATTGATCTATTTGCCTCTACAAATAATTATGAATATTCGCAATAGACCCTTTGATTTCATGACTAGAGATGACCTTTTACATGTTTTAGAAGGCAAAATTTTATTTTTGATGCCAAACAAACTTTATCCTCATGTGTAACTACCTAGATTTTCCCTTGACCACTTGTTTACATAGTTGGAACCTCATAGACAACTATCTTTCCTCTTGTGTACATCAAAGAGAGCCCATTACCTTGTGATAATTACATTAGGATGCTTAGGTTATGGTAGAGATAGAAAATGATCCACAGTCCATATAGAAAATATGCTCTAAAATGGACCATAGACTCTCTTATGCATTATAATTTATTAATCATCCATGAAAGACCCATAAATTTTAGCTCCTAATCCAAAAAATTTCACATATTGACATGTAACACTCCATATCAGGTCTAACTAGGTACTCATGGGGCTCAAAAGTGATTAAGCTTCTTAATTGGTTGAATCTAGACACATCACATTCTTGTGCCATCTCAAAGCTAGATCAAATATTCACCATCAATCCTTTAAGAATTCTATGGGCATAAACTTCCTTGCAGGCCATTGATCTTAACTTGGGCCTCTAATATCCTACCATTTGGTAGCTCTATGGGTTCTCTATGACTTTTTCATTGTTTGGATGCTATCACACCACATGGAAGCCTCTTGTTAGATCTTTGACCCCATTTAATTGTCAATTGTTTGATTGCACCATTAATCTCAACTACACATATCAAATGTACTTATTTAATCCTTTTGAATGCAAGATTAACATGGAACATTGGTTTATATCTATCTCATCATGGTTTTAACAAATGTCACTACCATATTTGACTTGGACCCTTTGAAAATTCTTATCTCATTCACGACATCGATCTACTAGACAAAAAATCAACCATAAACCATTAATTTACTTGGTCACTCATTGAGAGTTTGAGAAGTGTCTTTATCATGTTTATCCAAATGATATTTGAATTTCTAACCACTGCTCACCATTATATCCATTAACAAGGTTCTTGTGATGGTGACACTTGTCACCTTCTCGCTCATCCTAGGTCTTTTTTGAAATATTGACCTATTATGCATCGTCGATTAGGATTTATACACTTTATTGCATACCATCGATCGATAAGAACTATAACATGATCAAACTTATAATCCTACCCCATGAGCTTGACACTTCGCACATCCACACTTGTCATGAGTCCTTTTAAATTTTTAACTTTAATCATGCACCATCAGATCATATTTCCATGCATTAATGTGTACCCTTTGATTGTGATCCATTAGGTTAGGTATGATTAGCTCCAAGTTAATAATGAAAATAGTGAAGTCAAAAATTGGGCAACAAAGAACTTAGTATAAAATATTAGCCTAAGGCCTTGGTACATAAATAAATATGATAAAAGCTTTAGGATAGAACTTGAAGCTAAGTTCATATCAAAGGCACCAAGAATTAATTAGACAAAATAGATAAAATGACCAAGGGCCATGGGAAATAAAAGGGACCAAAATGAATTTTAGACTAAGGTTTGGTCATGTTAATAAACTTGACTAAACCTTACTATAAAATTTAAACTAAGTTCATGACATATTTAAATCATTTTTGCATAAATTACTCCCACCAATTTAAATTTAAAACAAAGGGCCTAAGGTAGGGTAATTAGAACAAGGGTCTTAAGGTGCTCAAACATAAATTCAACTTGGATTTTGATAGACCAAAGGCTAATAAAGACCAAATTAATAGGATATTTGACCTCTAATGAATACTTGAAAATAGGAAGTGGGCTAAAAAAATTAGGCATCTATGCTTCACAAGGGCTCAATTGCTTAAGTGAAATTTTATGCACTAACACTAGCTCTCTCCTAGGGATGTACACCCCCTATAGGTGTGAAAATAACCCCAAAATATAATACCAAGTACCAATCCATTGAACCAAGGAGTCAACACTTAGAGCAAATTATAAGCAAAACACACATGAAGGCTCAATAAAACATGGTAGATTAATAAAAATAGACCAAGAGGACCTAAAAATTAAAGCATGATAAAAACATGAAAGGAAACTATACAAACAAGGCCTAAAGTAGAGAGGAAATAAAGTAATATAGAAATAAGACTATACACTATACAATTATGTACATAGTTGTAGACTCAATAAATGAAGTGTATTAAATGTCTATTATTGACAAGCAACTCCTGTATTTCACCATCCAAGTCTCTCAAGAAAAAAGTATGTTACCCAATCTGGTAATCAATAGAATAGGGATGCATCCATAAGGCATTAAATTTGACATGCTTTCTTTCTTTTCATGCCTATTGTCCCAAAGTAGAACCAGATCCCCTACTTGGAGATTTCTTGGAGTGACCTTCTTATCAAATATCTTCTTCAACTTTTTCTTAAAATTGAGGTATATTTAATGATATTTTCTTTAAATTTCATCAAGCTCAATAATCTAGTTCATCATCCTCTCATGGTGGTTTATTTTCTCATTATATTCTAGTTGTTGCATTATTAATAGGTTTATAACTACAAATTCATAGGCAAAACTACTTGAGCTCCATAGACAAGCTCAAAAGGGATTTGCCTATAGCTCTCTTGGGCATGATCTTATCAGCCCATAAAGAAAACTTTAGCTATTCACCCCACTTCTACTTATTTTATTCTAATGTTCATCTAATGGTTTTGATCAAGTTATTATTACTAGATTCTACTTGCCCATTTCCCTGAGGGTTGTAATTGAAAGCATAGGTCAATTCAATCATGTACACTTTACACAATGCCACTAAATGTTTTGCTTTGTAACAAATGGCATTCTTGTAGACACCTAAATCTGGCCATTGATAACCTCTAACCAAGGTTTTGACCAATATACACCAAAGTGTACAATTTGGCTTAAAATTACTAAAATACATTAAATGAGTTGAAATTGATATATTCAAGTGCTGATTTTAGCTAGAGTTTCATTAAATGGGGCAATGCAATTTAAGATGTAGTTAACTTTGATTAGATCATTTTGAGTCAAAACACCAATTTTGCATCTAGGTGCTCTGGATTGCTTTTTTCTATCAAATCTTTTGCAAGAGACATGTGCCTTTGTTATTTGGTGTTGGTAACATCCTGAATGGTATAATGGATCAAATACATCTAACATTGAATTCTAATTCTAATTCAGTCAAATTCTAGACCAATAACAAGACATTTTGACTAGTTTAATTAATTTGTGAACTAAGAGCCAAAATATGCACCAAAGTTGACTAATCATGTTTTAGGCTAATTAAACCAATTTATGAACTTAAGTTAATTTTACATGGAATTTTTTGAATAAATATTTACTGGAAATTGATTTCTATTAAGTGCATCATCAGGTGACATCATCATATGGGGTGGCATCCATAAGCCATAAATGTTTAAAATATCAAAATTATGGGTCTCCCATGCCTCATTAATACCCTCCATACCTAATCAATACCCCTCTATCCAAAATATTAATGGGGATATTTGTATAATAAATTTCATAATTAGATTTATTCATGGCCACACATCTCAATCTTAAGATGGACGGTCATGGTTGATCCTCAAACCATTACAAAAATATATAAATAGGATGTATTTCCTATTTAATTTTAAGCTCTCACATTTTAAATTTATAATTCTATATTTATTGCAAAGCTTCATGGAAATTAGTGTTATAATGTCTAAATATTGAGCCAAGCCAAGCGAAAGACACAAGGTGTCAAAGAGATGTGAAGGTAGCCAAGATTCCATTGATTTAGACTTCATGAGAAAACTATAATTAAGCTGTAAAAATCATTTTGTAGCATCCAAGGAAGATTAAATTAAGGATTATTTTTCTTTTTAGATGTGTTTTCCCTTCATGTTTTGTTAATTAAGCTCCCCCTAGTAACTTGGCCTAGAGATGTTATGCTAGTGTGTTTATTTAAATTTTGATTTAATTTTTGAAAATAATACCAAAATAACCATCCTATATTGATTCAAATTATTAGTCTACATAGTTTCACACTCGGTGGGACTATCTTCAAGAGAGCACAACCCACAAATGTTTTTGTATTTCATAGTTTTAATTTTCTTTTGTTGTTTTTTCTTTGAGTAAAAATAGCCAATAAAAAATTCATAACTTTTTATTTATTTTATATATATATATATATATATATATATATATATATATATATATATATATATATATATATATATATATCATTTATATTCTCTAAAATTTTCACACAAAATAAAAAATTATATTTTATAAGTTATAGCTATTTTAGTGACTGTCACTTTCCATTTTTTATTTTTCTAGTTAAAATGGTTATAAAAAAGTTAATAAATTAATTTTTATTGAATTTTCGGACCTAAAATTTTCCATAAATTTTAAACATATATTTGTTTACAATCTCTCAAAATTTCATTGATAACTGATTGATATTTTAAAAGGTATGTCAAAAATACTGACTGCAGGTTTTTATGTTTTATGTGCAAGATTTTATGTGTTATGTTTTATTTTTAGCCTTCTAATTTGTTGTTTTAAGATGTTCATATGTTTAATATTATTTTTTTTAATATTTTATTGATATTTTTTCTAAAAATTATAATCTAACACATTTTCTTTCTTAATATTTTGGCTTTGGGTTGACAGATTTTGCCCTTCAAGGTTACTTAACTCATTTGATAAATGTGCTTCAAGGCTAAACAAAGTGCCAACATTTTTATTGCAATATCTACATGGAAACTCATCTAATAAAACTAAATCAGTTCCTTTCACATTTCATTTGAGTGTTTTAAAATTAATTAGAAACTTTATTTTTGGGCTTAATGAAAATTTTAAATGCTTAAGTGAATGTTTTGATAATTGTGCTTTCAAAGATACAACTTAAAACCAAGGGGTCAAAAGATCACCACCTAATCTTTGTTTTGGTGCTTAAAATTGAACACACTTATTAATTTCTGTTTCTAATAGTTGTTTATTTAGAAATTTATTGGCAAAAATAAGGTTTTCATGTGTATTCTCTTATATTTGTCCCCTTTAGGGAACCCCTGGAATCAAAAGCATCATCCTTGTTACAAACATGCCTAGTCCAAGGCATAGAAAAAATGTCATCTAAAGCACTCTCCAAAAACTTGTAATAGTTTGGGTAACTTTGAAATTACCTTAAAGTCTTGCTATCATGTCTTTTATTTCATTGCATCTTGGCTTGTGAGGGATATTTCTTCACCTCCCATGAGTTCTAGAGGGTTAAAGCACATGGAACATATCTGCACTTTGGACATCACACTATAATGAACAAGCGACAGATGTAGTGGTTGTAAAAATAACAAGATATTTTGTAATAATCTAAGTACTATGGACACCCAATTTAAGTGTGCTTCTTTTGTATCATTTGGCATGAAATCCATTGTGCAATTTATCCGTGTAGAAATGTTCAAAAACTTATATACCTTAGACAAATACCCACTTGCCATGGATGTATTGTTAGTGCAAGGTGTACCTCAAGCTCCACGTCGTAGTACTATCATTTAAGAGAAGGGGGGTGTAAAAACCCTACTATGTAATACATATTTTACTTTTTGGATGAATACTTAAAATCCTCTAAAATGACGTATAATGACATATTCCACCAATACCAAACAACTTTTTCAGTTTGGGATCCAAGATCAATTAATTAGTTGGTTTTGTCCTAGATTAAAGGCTTTTTTTGAGTCAAAACTTGGTGTTAATAAATGATATAAACCAAACACATAGTTCTCATTTTCCTTTGAACAAAGAGACGTTATGCTGCCCATGTAAATCATCAATTTCCCTTGTTCAAAGTTCATCAAAACTTAGAGTCATATCATCCACGCTGGCACAATTATGCTACCTAATTGAGTCTAGACCTTTTACCAAAGTTGGTTTAAGTCTTTCATTTATAATTCACATTCAAATTTGAACCTTTCTAAGTTCTAAGGGTTGATGTGTCAAGTGGGTTTACCATATAGACATTAAACTTGTTTTAACTTAGGTTCAAATTTCGATATTGATTGAAGGTCATTTAAAGACTCATGATCATTATCATTACTTGATAGACTTAAGTCATTTTTTACTAAACACTTTCACTTTGAGTCTATGCACCAAATTTTTTTTTATTACCATCCTATTTCCATTGAAATAATTTGAAGCATACCTTCTTACCTTAGAAATATTTTCAAAACTGTGAAGGTGTGTATATCATTTGAGTTAAGAAAGGTAGTGTTATGCCACCAAATTTGTGAGAAACTGTCTTTGCCTTAGAGAGTTTTTGAATAAAACATTTTATTACATATTTTTTAGTAGTTTAGCATTGTAACACTACCTAAAGCATTTCAAACATTGTTTCATAAACCCTTTTGTGTAGAGTTCAATTTGTGCACATTTTTCAAACCAATCTAAGTATACATTTTATGAGTCTTTGTCTAGCAAGTTACATTGTTCACATTTATCTAGCCTATTTTTCAAAAGAACCAAGTTTTATACCATTATTTGTGAGAAAAAAATTATCTTTAAAGTACCTTTTGTTTCATACCTTATACTTATTTGATTTAGTTCATATCCAAGAGTCAAATGCCTAAATTTTTTAAGAAGTCTTTCAAATCTGTTAGACTAAAAATCTCATTTATTTCAAAGTCTAGCTTTGACATCACTTGGCCAAGAGTCCTAGCACGTTCATTATTTAAACCTATATTTTGATGCTATGTTTGGCCAAAATACCTAACAATTGTTTATTTCCTAGATTAGAATAATTTGAAACACTTCAATTTTAGAGTCTAGTATTTTAATTTTTGATCCATTTACTTGATATTTTTTGTATAGGATGTGTAATGTTAGACAATGAACTTAGCTTATTTTATCACAAAGCATTGCATAAACCTTTCTATCTTTTTGATGAATCTAAACCAAGTTTGAACATCAGCTTTTAGACATTGTATTTTTAGAGTTTGTATAACTCTCTTCCCTTTATATCACAAAATATTTACTATGGGTCCCAGCATGTATTGTTATACTCATAATGGACTCATGTACAATCTGGGGATTAGTAATGTGGTTGTACAAGAAGAAATGGTGCAAGACCCCTATGTAGATAATATTTCTTATGACATGGATCCTTATCCCTCTTATAAAACTCAAATAGGAGAACAAATCCAAGATCCATTGGCTAACTATTTGGTTAATATGCCATCTTATTCAAAACAAGACCAAGAACAAACCACACAATACCTAGCTACATTACCCATAATTCAAGAACCAGTTCCTCAATAATCATATTCTATTAATACACCTTCCACATATGATCTATTTTTATTTGAGCAACATTTATTGGAGAATAAAGATGACATTTTGGTTTGAGTCATAGAGGTAGGTGCCAAGTTTCTAAAAAACTTCCCCCATGAGAATTTATTAAGCCTGGTAAGAATACCCCACAACATAATTTAGATCAATAGGCTTCTTCTATCAATCCTTTGGCTCTAGTCCAAATAATATATCAAAGACTCTAATATGCCTAATAGAGATAAAAACCTCATAGAATATCACTTTAACCAAATGTAGATGACATATCAAACCTACCTGAATCTAGAACACAATTTTAATCAGATGACCATGGTGAGCAAACCTATTATTGACTTAGTTCCTTCAATAGGAGTTTTGATAGAGTTAACTTGTCCAAATAATCAAAGTTTAGATCCATTCATGTAGAACACTTTAGTTGAAAACTTATTTCATACTCCAATAATTAAAGAAGTCTATTTTGCTTCTATGCAGAACAATGGCCAAAATTTAGTGGACAATGCACAAGCAATGTCTAATCCACACCAAAGTAGTGTTCATACACCAATATCTACCAAAAAAAATGTGCCTTTAGTTACTCTACAAGTGGCTCTAAAAATTAGGGAGTAAGGGTTTCTACATCCCAACCTCAACTAGCTACTTTAACAAGTATGAAACCAATAGGATTAGGTAGTCAACCAACAACCAATGTCGTGCCTTAACAACAAAATGTGATGAATCCTACTCCTAAAAAATTGACGAGTAGTATTCCACAATAGAAAACATAATTGAGTGTAGCAACAAAATAGAGGATAAATATATTTCCACATCAATAGGGGTTAACTAATGTTCCACCTCGTAAGGTAGTGCCAAAGATATCTCTTTAGTCATAGACTAGTGTACCAATCCAAAACCAAATGATGACTAACCAACATGTAAATATTGGTTAGCGGTAGATGACAGATCTTCAACATGCATTCACTTCCCAATAAGGATTCATGTAACAAGGAGTATCCCATATTTATTAATTACCTACTAGTTAACAATTATTTCAAAATGTGCCACAAGTTCAAAGATAGGGTATTGGTTCACAAGTTCCCGCTCAATAGCAAGGTTTGAGTATTCAAAAACATATCTATTTTTGACCATAATAGGCATAGTATAGTTATATCCCTCTATCCTAACCACAAAACCCTCCAAGTCAAACCTTTATGGCTAACCCAAACTAAAATATCACACAACCAAATGTGCAATTTCAAGTACATCCTAATCTATGTATGTGTATTCCTGGTCCATTTCCTAACCAAACCAACATACTCCAATAGATATCTCAACCATACCCTAGTCAAAGTGTCCCACTTATGACCTCTCAACCATCTACCCAAGCCAATGTTCTCCATAAAACTAATGTTCCCTCTAGTTTTCTATCCCATGAATTACAATAGATGAAGGATGCAATTACTACCATTCAAGATAGGAAATAGACTAAAACTTTTAAGCTAGATGACATGTGTTATTATTCATTCAACATGGAGTACTTATAGATACCATTATCTATAAGATATGAACCACCAAAATTTAACAAATATAAAGTGAAAGGTAACCCTAGGGCCCATTTAACTGAGTTCTTTGTCGCATGTCAACCAATAGCATTTAGTCATATATACCTTTTGTTGTTGTTTCCAAGGAGCTTGAATAAACAAGCCTTAGAGTGGTTCTTAAAGTTTCCCAAGAATGTAGTAACATATTTTGATGATCTTTCTAATAATCTTGTGCAACACTTTTATTATAATCTCAAACATGAAATTTCATTGGTTGACTTGACATAAGCAAAACAAAAATTTGGTGAGAGTTTTACGAGTTATGTATAGTGATGGAGTGCCCTTACAAGCTGATTCACCCATAATTTACTAGATAAAAAATTATCCATTGTGTTTACTAAAAATTTGCATAGTGAGATAGCTTATCATCTATAACTATAATGTGCACATACATTGAAGGAGATCATCGATAAAGGCTTGTTGATTGAGTGAGCCCTTATTAATATAGGGGTCATCAAGCTTACTTCAAATAATTAGAATCAAGGTACCAATCAAGGAAGTGGTCAAAACTAACATCCAATACAAGCACAAGCATCACAACTAGCATAGGCCAATAACCAAGATAAACCAAAGCAATTCAACTATAATAGGAATGTTGTGGGTAATGGAGTAACTGAGTCACATCATGTCCAAATAGTGCAAACATTGTTTACACCACCTTTTTAGCTTACTCCTACCTAACAACCTCTCTAACCAACACCGCAAGCACAACAACCAAGACCCATGTAACAAATGCAACAACCTTGACCTTGAAATCCCCTCATTTGAGAATAATTATGCCAACTCATCATGTCTTTAGTGTCCTAGGAGAGCCTACTAAGTCTATATTTTGGAAACTTACCACTGTTAATCTGATTAGTTGGTCTATACCAAAGCATTATCCACAAGGTATTTCTTATCTTGATTGGTACCATGAAAATGAATTCTATGAATATCATTGGGTCAATGGGCATTATTTATGAAGATGTGTGAAAGTCAAGCATTTAATTGAGAATATGTTAGAGAATGGGGATATAACATTGGATAATGGTGCTTCCACCTCCAATCAAACTCTTGGGATTTATCAAAACCCATTTCCCCAACATAACACCCAACAATAACATAATAATTATCAACAACAACAACACTGACCAATGAAATAATAAAATCAACAATATCAAAACCAAAGGCTAAACAAGTAGAATTAATAAAATCAACAATAGAACCCACCACATCAAAACAATAGAAAAAACCAAACTTAGAATGGTAACAACCAAAAAACCTACCATGTAGTTACACATGACTACAACAATATTGTAGGTCATTTTTCAAGTAGTAGCGTTAATACCATCTCCATTAATCTTAGACTAAGCACTAATCAATCTAGACCATTGCTAAATAATACCACTCAACCAAATGACATGGATAATCCTTCTTTGATCTAGGACCATACACAAGTGAACCCACAAATAGAGATTCCCACTTTTGTACCTTATATCAATAACTCACCCATGCCACATGACCTCATACAAGTGCACTAACAACTAATACTTATCCTATCTAGTCCCACACTATTCCCAACATTTGTTAGGAATCATGGTGTAGCATCTAATCATAATTATGAAATCACAACTTGGAAGTCAAAGATTATTATCCTAGGCCCATAATCATCTACCACTTTTCCTATTATCTAGCCAACTATTCAACCTTGGAATAAACCATTCACCATTGACCAAGACAAGAAGGTTGATATTGTGGAACAATTGCAGAAGACACTAGCACAGATCTCTATTTTAGATTTGTTGTGAATGTCAACAATCCACAAGAATATTTTGATTGAGTTTTTAACCCAATCCATTATTTCCAATGACATATCCCCTACTAAATTTTAGTCTTTTGCTAGACACCTAGCTCTATCCTAACAAGACACATTCAACCAAAGCGATATGTCTTCCCTTGGCTCGCTCCATAATAATCTATTACACATAGAAGTTTATATAAAGTAGCATAAAGTGAAATGTGTCCTTATAGATAATGGATCAGGCCTTAACATAGTGTCTCTAAAGATCATCAAGCTTCTTGGGTGAATAATGATATATCTCCAACCAAAAGTGATAACTATCAAAGCCTATGATAATCAGGAGAGACAATCACAAGGCACCATTAGCTTACTAGTTATCATTGGGCCTTTGATCCATGATACACTTTGCCATGTGCTTGATCTTGAGTTATCATATAATATTCTTCTAAGAAGGCCTTGGTTAATTTATTATATAATATGCTTCTAGGAAGGCCTTGGTTACATGAGATTCATGTAGTCCCATCAACACTGCACCAATGTATCAAGTTCTCTCACTCAAGGATGGAAGCAAATATTCTAGGATATTTGCACCTATATGAGCACTACAAACACCTTTAGGTTGAGTTTTAAAGCTATAATTAGCAATACAACATGAATCCAAGTTCCAAGAAGGATAAAAGAAAGGCCATACTTATTGATCCTCCATAGGATAATTTTATAGACCCTAATACCTTAGATTCCCTTTCTCACATGTCACCTCCTAAATATTCCAATCGTTTCACCATTTTAGATAATGGCCCAGAGGAATATGTAACCCATGATACTTTATATATTACTAATCTTCCTTAGAATCCAAAGACCTTTGGATGACCTAAAATTACCCCATGTATGCATTGGTAACAAAAATACAAAGATAAGGGACCTATCATATTTGTACTAGCATCTGGCCTAGAACTAGACCCTCTTAAAGGAGATGAATCATGGTTATACAATGATAAATTGGTCAATTGTTACAAGAGCACCAAGTATCCTATTACTAATATTATCATGGAACATCAAGATTATGAAGGAAGATGCCTCAGATCGAATCAACAAGGAACCATTGAGCTAATTTCCATGACTAAGTATAAAAGACCTTATGGACTTGGATTTAAATTGCCTGGGGGTGACTCCACATATCTTACTTGAGTTTCACCACTGATGGCTAGTGATGATGATGCTAATAGCAAAGTAGAGTTTGATCATAGCCTCACCTTTGAGGACTTACCTAAGAATAGGTTGTTTAATAACAATGCCATTTAAACCCTTACTCTAGTCATTCATCACAACCCATTGCCATTATACTATCCCTAACTGATAGATTGGGACCAAAAAGAATCAAATTTGTCGATTGATGTGTTTTAGAATGATGAGACATTCTATGACTTTTTAAGCCCTTAGAGACAACCTTCTATTATGAGATCATAAATCAAAATTCTAAATTACATTAGATCTTGAAGCTTATTTTGGAGAGCATATGAACACCCTTAGCCAAAAAAAAAACAAAAAACATAGAGGTCCCCAAGTAAAAACCTCTTTGAGAGACTTTTTGACTATGGAAAAAGTAAAGATAAAGGTTAGTACAGTGGTAAAAATGTGTTTCAGGCACCATTAGATGGGGGTGTTCATTCTTCTTCAAATTTAGAGTAAGAGACCACCAACGATGAATTGCCTATGGTTCTAATTTTAATTTTGAACAAAAACAAGTGTTTGATCAAATTCTTCAAGAATTTCTAAATATTTTTGTCATATAGCTAGATCTCCCATTTGGGGGACTCATATTCATCATGCTGAGGAGAATTTGAAGAGTAAGTCTAAATAAAGGACCCTGATATAGTCCAATAGTTCAAATCTTTGCCTACTATCCTAGAAGATGGATTAATCATTCTAGTTGAAGATATAATAGATGTAAACATTAAGAATCCATCAATCCTAAAATGGATAAAATTAGGCATATCCCTCACTGAAGAGGAATGTGAATTCTTTACAACTCTATTAAGAGAATTTATATATATATTTACATGAACATATTATGACATGCCAAGTTTAGACCCCACCTTAGTTTTACATCATCTTATGGTAAATCCTGATGCCAAACTATTTAATCAAAAGTTATGCAAGATGCATCCTCACATTGTTATATTAGTAAATAAAGATTTAGAAAAAATCTTATAAGTAGAATGTATTTGATCCATTGACTACTCAGAATGGATATCTAATGTTGTACTTGTTAGCAAAAAGCCTAAAGGAATCAAAATCTATACCAATTTCTAAGACATAAATAAATATTACCCAAAGGATGACTTTCCATTGCCTAATATTGACACAATCATTGGCTCCATGCTAGGTTATGAAATGCTTTCACTCATGCATGGATTTTTCAAGATATAGCTAGATCAAAATAACACCAAAAGACTAACATAAAACAATGTTCACCACTTCATGGGGAACATTTTGTTATCAGGTAATGCCATTTGGTCTTAATAATGCTAGAGATACATATCAAAGATCTAAGACTATCATATTCCATGATATGATGCACAATATTGTTGAAAACTACGTCGATGACATATTAGGAAAATTAAAAACTAGGGTCGACCATCCAACAGTGTTACATACAATATTTAAAAGACTACATGAGTACAAAGTTTTATTGAATCCAAAGAAATGTGTGTTTAGAGTAACCTCAAGAAATTTACTTGGCTTCATTTTGTCTCGTAGGGGCATTGAATTCGATCCATCAAAGGTCCAAACTATAAAAGAGATACCATCACCAGCCAATTTGAAGGAGTTCCATAGTTTGCAGGGCAAGATCTAATCAATCTGATGCTTCATATCTCAGTTAGTAGATAAGTGTCATCCATTTACACATCTTATAAATAATGGAGTTGCATTCCACTAAGATAAATAATGCCAATCATCTTTCTAGTAGCTAAAAGATTACCTAGCAAATCTACCTATTTTATTACCCCCTATGCAAGGAAAACAATTTTTATTGTACCTATCAGCTATAGATAGTGCCTTGGTGGAACTTATAGTTCAACATGATGACAAAGAAAAAGAGCATGCAGTTTAATACTTAAATCATACATTGGTAATTTATGAACACAAATATATGCCTATTGAAAAAGCCTATCTAGCCATGGTCTTCGTAGCTCAAAAATTGTGACACTACATGTTGAACAATAATACCATGGTCATTTCAAAACTAGATCTGCTCAAGTATCTACTATCTAAAAAAGATTTAGAAGTACAATGGCCAAGTGAATCATGATTCTTAGTGAGTTTGACATAGAGTATGTCAATCAAAGGGCAATCAAGGGATAAGTCCTTATAGATTAGCTTGTTGAAGCACCCCTTGTAGACATAGAGCTACTCACATTTTAATTTTTTGATGAATCCATAATGACCATAATTGACACACCTATTAAGGAGTAGTATTGGGAGCTACATTTTGATAGATCATTCATAGCACATGGATTAGGGGAAATCCTCCTTTTTATTGCACCACAAGGGAATCTAATCCCTAAGTCATTCAAGATCAACTTTACATTTACCAATAACATGGCTAAATATGAAGCACTTGTTATAAGACTTCACCAAGTGGTGCAATGGAATATATCTCATCTAAAGGTTTACGGTGATTCTTATTTAATCATAAATTAGACTACAGACCATTTTTAGACCAAAGATGATAAGTTGGTTCCATATAAAGCCATGGTCAACACTCTCAAGCAATAAATTGTTGACATTCAATTTGAGTATATACCAAGGTTTAGTAATAGAACTGTAGATGCCATGGCTACTATTGGCTCTCTTATTTGACAAATAGAAAAACCTAGAGTATCAATTCCTCATAAAGAATTTGGTCACACTAGCTCATAAACCTTTAGTTGTGCCAATGATTTATGATATTGTTAGTCCTGATTCTATCTTGTATTTAGACCTTTATAACTATCTTCATGACTAAGTTATACCACCTAACTTATCCCAAAAATAAACCAAAGCCTTTATCCATCACTCCACTTTTTATACTCTAGTTAGATCAACCCTTTACCATTGTATTTTTTATGGAACTTTGCTTCTTTCTTTAACTTTGGTAGAATCTACACTAGTGTTATAAGAAGTTCATGAAGGGGTATGTGGAGCCCACTCTAGGAGGGCCGTTCTATCCAAAAAGCTCTTGTGTATTAGTTATTACTAGCCTAAAATGGATGTAGATATACCTACATATGTAAATAAGTGTGAAAAATGTCAACAACATGTCAATCTAATTCATGCCCTAGCTAAGAATCTGAAACCAATGTTGACATAATGGCCATTTACTACATGGGGCTCAAATGGTACTATGCTTGAGCACTATGATGTATTGTCCATAAGGACTATTTCAAGTATGACATTTTATCACAATTATTCTTTGTATAAATATAATTCTTATCCATGCTCTTATCCTTATCCATTTTTCCATTCCATTCTATCAACCAACCATATTTTGACTATCTACCTAGCATGTTTGACCTTAGTTTTGCCATTGATTGCGCCTTTTCAGCACCAATGATTCTAATTAGTTTTAGTAGTTGTTTTAAGAATTCTAAATAGAGAAAATATTTTGGATTAGTATGATAAAAATTTTGGCAATTGTATTCTTCATTTTTTGTTCTTTTATTATCACCGATCTTGCTACTAATTATAACCACCTATGGGCAGTTTAGTACCCTTAATTTAGGTCATTGTGTCCTAGTTATAACCACCT
The DNA here is from genome assembly GCA_037957365.1 of Torreya grandis. Taxonomy (NCBI): domain Eukaryota; kingdom Viridiplantae; phylum Streptophyta; class Pinopsida; order Cupressales; family Taxaceae; genus Torreya; species Torreya grandis. The sequence goes on along the minus strand of JARHVA010003814.1, from coordinate 1,576,919 downwards.
ATGGGAAAAATAGACACAATATTTGTTTATAGAGACTTGACATACCAACGTTAAATTTCCTATGTTTTACTATGCCTTTATACCAATTGTGCCTATTTTATTTGAATTGACTACTACACTAGTTGAATTCTTCCATTGTAGGGCAGAACTACAATGACTTGAGGTCCTACTCTGGGACTATGTAGGTAGCACTCAATACTTGTTGAGGTAAGATTATTCACCATTTAAACCATGCTCTAACCATTTTTTGAGCAACCTAATCCATGCTCTAACCATTTTATGAGTAACCTAAGCCACGCTCTTGCCATTTTGTGAGCAATCTAAGCCATGCTCTCGCTATTTTTTTAGCAATCTAAACCAAACTCTCACCATTTTATGAGTAATATAAGACATTATCTCACCATTTTTTGAGCAACCTAATGTATTCTCTCACCATTTTATGAGAAATCTAAGCCATGCTCTCACCATTTTATGAGCAACCTAAGCCACCCTCTCATTATTTTATGAGCAAACTAAGCCACACTCTCACCATTTTGTGAGTAACATAAGCCATGCTCTCATCATATTATGATAAATCTAAGTAAATATATCATTATTTTGTGAGATTACATCATTTAGTATCTTGTCATTCTTGAAAAAGCTTAGATACTCTAAAAATTCCAAAAAAACATTTGTAAAAGTATTAAAAAAAATACATTGACCACTTTTTTACCTTAAGGATTCTGGGAACTCTTACTAAGTTACAATAAAAAAACTTGTCACCTAGTTTCCCCATATTTTTTTTCCTTTTCTCCCACATACGTACCATTTTTCATGACCATTCCTTTTCTTCTATCACATCTATTTTGTTTGTTTTCATGAGTTCTCATTTTCTTCTCATTTCCTGAGAGAACTACATTTGGCCTGAAATTTTTGTTGGATATTACATCCATGGAACTATGTAGGAATAATCCACTTGCCTAGTTCATCTAGAGACAACTTGACCAACCCCTTATTTTTCTTTTATTCCCCCATTTTGTTCATTTATTAAGTTATCACCTATTTTTTAGGGGCAATGTTCATATGGTTTCTATTGTATTTTTTCTTTATTTCTACTTATTTTGTTTGTTTATCTACCTATTTGTTTGCTTTTAGCACTATTTCCTTTATTAATTCTATTTTAATTCATTGGGTGATTCCTTGTGTGCACTTATACTTGAATCCTTCCATATTCATCTGCTAGCATTGACATCATGGTTTTCTATCATTACTGAATTATTTTCTATTTGGTATTGGATTTCAAGAGTCAATTCTTATACATATTTTTCCCAGGTCCTTATGATAATATACCATGATGTCTATCAACATGTGTTACAATAAAAATCAATTTTAGTAAGTCTATTTAGCAAATGGTATCATCGACATCTCTTCAGCACTAGCATCCCAATCATATCCCAATCATATCCCAAACAGAGTAATTAACCTTGAAAGAATTTCAACCATTGTTAGTTCAGATGAGCATATCTATAATAGTAGGTTGTTCCAATTCATCATTACCCTCTGTGTTAATTTTCAATCATCAATTAGTTGATCAATCATGTTTTCCATAATCTAGGTCCAATGATTATAACCACCTATGGGCAAATTATTGCACACCATCCCACCTACATTTCTTAATGATTATAACCACCTTTCAAAAAATCATTGTGTATTCACCACTTTACTTTTTATGCCCATATAGGGGTATGTTTTTATCTTGTTTGTTTTTCCTAACTGGGGCAGCTCCATCTTCTCAATAATTATAACCATTTGGTCAAATAAGTGTGTTATCATACCACGTTGCCACTATCAGAGTATAATGTTTATAACTAACTTTGAGTAAACCATTGTACACCATCCCACTTATATTGTATATTATTTTGACTACTTTTTCAATATCATTGTGTTCTCCTCCCATCATTTTCCTTTTCTTTGGTCCTCTTGCCTCCATTCTTTCTTTCGAGAGATAGATTGCTGACCTTTGCTTGTGCCAACCATTCTCTCGAGGGGTCATCATGTAGTTAGCTCATCATCATTAAATTTTTAGGAATAAAGGACATTTTCATTCTTTGAGAGTATGTTACTTTTCTTATATCTTGTAATGCCTTCCCAAATAGGGGTAAACTATAGACACCTAAATCTAGCCATCGATAACCTCCAACCAAGCTTTTGATTAATTTCTACCAAAGTGCATAATTTGGCCTAAAAACACTAAAATGCATTAAATGAGTTGAAATTTATATATTCAACTGCTGATTTTCACTAGAGTATCAATAAAGAGGGAAATGAAATTTATGGGCCACCTAACTTTGATCAGATCATTTTGACTCAAAATTCTAATTTGCACCTAGGTGCTCTGAATTACTCTTTTATGTCAAATCTCTTGCACAAGAAACATGCCTTTGTTATTTGGTATTTGTAACATTTTAAATGGGTTAATATATCTAATGCATCTAACATTGGCTTCCAATTCTAATATAGTCAAATTTTGGACATATAATAAGACATTTTGACCAATTTGATTAATTTGTACATGAAGAGCCAAAATTTGCACCAAAGTTGACTAACCATTTTTTAGGCTAATTAAGCCAAATTAGGGCATTAAGTTAATTTTATATGGAACATATTGAATAAATATTTATTATAAATTGATTTCTATTAACTATATCATTAGGTGACATCATCATATGGGGTGGCATCCATAATCCATAAATGCATAAAATATCAAGATTATGGGCCTCCCATGCCTCATTAAGACCCTCCATGCCTATTCAATACCCCTCTATCCCAAATATTATAGGTGTTTTTGTAGAATAAATTTCATATTTGGATTTATTCATGGCTATGCATCTCAATCTTGAGATGGATGGTCATGGTTGATCCTCAAACCATTCTAAAAATCTATAAATAGGAGGCTTTAATTATGAATTTTAAAGTTTCACATGCCAAAGTTATAATACTAAATTGATTCCAAAGCTTCATACAAATTAGTGTTATAATGTCTAAATATTGAGCCAAGCCAAGCCAAGCCAAGAAAAAGACACAAGGTTCCAAGGAGAGATGGAGGTAGCCAAGCTTCCATTGATGTAGACTTCATGAGCACAAATCGATAAATCCACTACAAAAAGTATTTTGGAGTATCCAAGGAAGGTGAAAGAAAGGTTTATTTTTATTTTTAGTTGTGTTTTCCACTCATGTTTTGTTAACTAATCTCTGCCTAGTAACTACACCTAGAGATGTTATGTTAGTGTGTTTATTTCAATTTTGATTTCATTTTTGGAACTAACACCAAACTAACCATCCTCTTTTAAATCAAATTCCTAGTCTACAATTACCGACAATAATTTTGAGAGGCACAACAAAGCTATAAATAATCTGATTTATAAAAAAAATCATAACCACTTGGTGTGTAACCTTGTTTAAAGGGACCACCTTCATCTATTTTTTAAAGTAGTCAGTTGCCAATAGTATCCATCTATTTCTAGAGCTTGATGAATCAATAATTTATCCAATGAAATCCATTCCCCATTATCTAAATCATCCTTTAATCATCACTTGATACAAGGGAGGATAACCCAAAAATTTCATCCTCTAAGCAAAGTAAAAACATTTCTCATAGTTTCTAAATTTTTGAGAAACATTTTTTAATAGTGAAGGCCATAAATAACTAGCTCTCAAAATTTTATGGGTTGTAAACTTAGGTACAAAATGGACACCATATACTCCACTATGAAGTCTTCAATCATGTTAGTAGCTTGTTCTTCTAGCATGCATCTTAGGAGAATTCCATCTAGATTCTTCCATGCAAGTCCATTTTTAGGCTAGATGTATTTTTTGGAAACAAAAGTAAGGTTTTCCTTTGATTCTTGTTCAAGTTAGGGGGATAATTCAAATTCTACAAGTAATAGACAACATATTTATACAATGGAGACATTTTAAGTTAACTCAAGCAATCATCAACATTAAAAATAGGATTATTTACCTCAACAACCTACAAATTGGTCTTAGTAATGAACTTGGATACACCTATCCCTTGCACTAACTCGGTAGTCTAAATATCCATGTCATATTATTCAAACTTGTTGACCCACCTATATATATTTATGGATACTATAGTCTGAGTTAAAATGTCTTTCACCATGGTATGCAGAACATAAACAAGAATCCTTGAACATAAAATCTAAGGTCTGAATATCTTGGTAGCCTTCAAAAGGGTGAAATATTAATTTTACATGATGGTGTAGTTTAGTTAAACACCTTGCATAACTTTTCTAAATAAATTTATTTTATGATCTTGATCATATTCATTCTTTTGCAAAAAGGCAATATCAATAGTCTTATATTATACAAAAAAGAAAATATGAAATGACCTATTATAATCAAGGCTGGCTAAAATAGGGGAAAACTTTAGAGCTCCTTTGATGTCATTAAATTCTTACACAACCTTCTCCTCCCACTTGGTGGTTTGGTCCTTCTTAAACATAGAAGTAATAGGCAAAGTGATCTCTACAAATTTAGACACAAACCTTCTTATGAAATTAATTTGTCCAAAGAAGGACTGAATTCCCTTCTTAGACTGTGGTATGGGAACTTTTTCAATGGATTCTACCCTCTCAAGGTCAATCATGACACCATTTTTGGAAATTATATGTCCCAAAAACTTGGCTTTTTACACTCCAAAGTGGCACTTCTTTGGATTAAGAAAAATACTAAACTCCCTACATCTAATCAACAATTTCTCTAAATATTCCATCTGTTCTTATATAGTCTTGGAGTACATAGTAATATCATCCTAATACACAACTATAAACTTATTAATCATCCCTATAAAATTAACATCCATGGCTTGCTAAAATGTTGCACTAGCATTCACTAACTCAAAAGTCATCATCATATATACATACATGCCCCAAGGCATTGTAAACATAGTCTTGAGTCTCTAAGATTACTTCACCACAACCTAGTTGTATCTTGAGAATCTGTTTAAATTAGACAACATCTTTGATCATATAACACTTTACAACATGTTGTCCATATTGGATAGTGGATAATTATCTTTTAAATAAGCTTTATTAAAATTTTGGAAATCCAAACAGAAGTGGATGTCACCATTTTTATATCACAGGGACTAAATTTACAACCCATTATGCATACCTAATGGGCTAAATGATACCACCATCCCTTAGCTTCTTTTAGGATGACATGTTAGAACAAGTTTTCCCTACACACTTTCAACTAGGAATAATACCATGCTAAACAATCCTATTACTTTCTTAGCAACTGTTTGATTCTTATCTGCACTTAGTTGAGTACCCATCCAAACCTTCCATGGATTCTCAAAAGAACACAAATTATACTCAGTCATGTCCTTTGAAATAAATGATTCTCAAGTCTTGATTCTATCTACTCCATCAATAGATTCTTCTAAACTTACTAATACTATAGGGAGTGTGTTTTTCCTCATATGGATGATGTCCTTCCCAAATAAGGTTTCTTTTCTATCAAAAACCTAAACCATATATTCCAAGTTTATGAGCTAATCATAAAACATAGCTTGACAATTTAAAAACCTCTTAATTTATCCATCATCATCAAATACCTACCAATGATGAAATTTTTTTGGGATTGAAGGCCTAACAAGAACCTCTACTTGATACTAACAATGAGGGATTTTATTTTCAATGAAAACATAACCCTTCAAGTCTATCAGTGTCTTTGTTGAAACTTCTATCATGATAACAAAGATTGAATACATCAAATAATTCAAGAAAATCCTAGAAAACATTTTGATATTATGGCAACCATTTGTTTTTGGTGGCATAAGCATTGTGGACTTGATTTACCACTAGCTCAGAATCACCCTTGGCAATAAAGACTTTAATTCCATGTTCACTGAGAATCCATAAATCAAGCAAGAGTGCCTCATACTGAGTAGTATTATTAGTGTACTCAAAGGCTAGCTAGAAATAAAACTTGAAACACTTCCCATTGGGGGGATATAATACAACACTTGATCCATTTCCAAGATCAGGCAAAGCCCCATAAAAACACACCTTCCAAACTACACCTTCACTGTTTAGTTTAACATCAAGAGCAATAAGTTTTTCATTAGTGTCAACATTCCCACTGAAGTTCCCAAGCCCAACTTCCACACATAATACTTCATTTTGAGCATGTTTTGGGTCAATTACATGTATCATCTTTGGATCTCTATAAAATTTGACCATCTTACCCTCTAATGGAATGGTGGCATAGGAAAGGTCCATTTGTATACTTCCATCCATGCTAGTAACCCATTTACATGATAGTCACGTCCCTAGTTCAGGTGAGTAGTCCACAACTATCACATCCATATTCAAATACTTACCTGGACAAATTTCCAACTGTACTACCAATCCCTTGACTTGTTTAATAACTAGACCTTGTCATGAGTTTATGGCATAACACTTGGTAAAGGTTGATGTAATCTTAACTTAGAGCTATTTAAGACACCTAGGGGAATTACATTATAAGAATCTCTCAAATTAAACATGTAATTGTGGATAATAATACCATTGATCAATAGGATTGTATAAAATAGATCCACGTTTAGCTGACTCTCTATAAATGCAATCCCCAAATAGACTTCTTGAGTGGGTTTAATAACCTCTTTAGATAATTCATCACTTTTTTGGGGTGTTAGGGTATCAATTTCATTTATACTTGACTTCTCACCGATTTCCAAGTATTCAAATTCCCTCTTCCTATGCTCAAGTATTCTTAATAATTTAACAAGTGTTAAGGCAATTTTTAGTTGGCTTAACACTTGGGCCATATCACATATACTATACTAAGGAAGAGGAGTATTTGGTGGAAGGGTAACAACACCTTTAGCTAGAATGAAATAACTTAATGTCTCTTGTGAAGTAGGTTGGGGTGAGTTTTCCTACCTAGTAGCAGACTTCAAAAGTGGATTTTGTTTAACATTATTCATAGCCTTAGGAATACTAGACAACAAAGGTACTTTATTTTTAGTGAGAGCACCTCTTGGCATAGAAACTTGGGAAATGGGTACAAGTTTGGAATTATTACGAACTATCATAATTTTTTTACATTCTTTACATGTATCCCCTACCCTTGGATTTGTAGGGGTAGTGTCTTCAGGAGAAACAATTAGTTACCTACTTCTTGAGTAGTATTTCTTTTCTTGGGAAACTATTACATTAATTAGAAGTTGCCTATCCTCAACTAAAAAAATTCTCCTATAAATTTTTTTAATCATCATTGATCTTAAAAAGTCATAATCATGAATAATTAATTCATGTGCCTATGCCATATTAACCTCATAAGCAAATTCACAAGTTGGGATGCATACCTTTTATACCACACTCCAAGATTGGTCAATAGTAATAACACTCATTAATTTTGTGGAGGTGGATATCTTGATTTGAGGACTTTGACAATTGAACATCATAATCTCATCACTAGATGATGCAAACTCAAGTTCATCTACATCTTCATCAATTACTTCAGCTATCTCACATGGAGGATGTGTAAGGAATCACTTGTCACACCATTCAACATCAATGTCACAACCCACCATATTCATCTTAGAATTTAATGAATTAGACACTTATTTCATAGTCCCTCTATTTTGATGTTTATCTATTCTTTCATCATGTGCAAGCCTCTTCTCCTTATCATTATCTTCATTATGAAAAGTAGTCCCCCTTTGTGCTTGATTCAGATTTGAATCCCTTACATAATTGGTAGACACATGAGGGACCCCCTTCTCATACTTGACAAGCTTTTATGGAATGTATTTGATGGTAGAGGCTAGAGTCTTAACTATTTTCTCAAGATTGGCATTCTTATTAGAATATCTTTTTAGGATTAACCAAATTCACATCAACTTGCTTGTTCATGGGCTTTCCCACAGACTTTATGTTATTCTTAATTTTGATGGCCATGTTGAATTCTAATCGTAGGTTCATGGAAACCTTGTCCCATAAGTAATATACATCCTTCTTATAAAAGGCATCATACTATTTTATCAAGCATGTTGTATCATTAGGCGTTATGATATCAAGTAGCTGCATCATAGATCTGTTGAACTGTGTGTTGAAGTATTACACACATGCATTGGGGTTCTTCTTGATGTTTTCAAACTCAACCAAAAATAAACTTGGATCAACTCTTTCACCATACTAAATTCTATAAACTTTTTTCATTTCTTCCCATGAATCAATGCATCCATAGGGAAGGGAATTGAACCAATCTCATTCATTTTCCTACAGCATATACACAAATAACTTAATGCACACATATTCATCCTCAACCTCATAATCTTCAATAATATTGTGAAAATCTCTCAATTATTGATCACCACTCACTACATTTTTCCCTTCAATCTTTGAAAGACATTTGCTTACTTCATTTGGGACTTCATTAGGATAACCTTACATGTCATGAAAATTTACAAGCCTAAATTTAGGAATGTGGAATGTAGGACATTCATTCTCATATGGGTCCCCATGCCTCAAGACTGGTTCAATTAAATGTTCAAGAATAATTGGAAAAGGGATGTGAGGGGTGAATGAGGGGGACTTTATGGATCAAGATTAGGAGGGGATTCAACTAATTGAGAGGACGTTAAAAAATATTTAGGACTATATGGTTATAAGTGACTAAAAGATATATGAAAGTCCTTAGCAATGGGAAGTTCAACAAAAATTTCAAGATTATCAAAATCTTGGTAGTCTTAACATTTTTTAGTAGCTAAACCTTGCCCTTAAATAGGCCTCCAAACTTATCTCCCTCTTATTTGATGAATACTTAGGGGCAAAACAATTTTTTTAGATGAGTCACCTTTGAAGGATAATCTTAATCCTTCTAGCTTTGTAAACAAGAAAGAACACTCAAATCTGAAATGAAAATATAATAGGTATCAGTTTAATTTGAAACCAACTAATAAAATTGGAGTCATCACTAGAATCATAATTATAGAATATAATAGTTAACATATTGATTGTGATACATGCAAAAAACATACTTGGTAAATTTAATGATGAGATAAAAGGGAAAGACACTAAATTTTTTAGAATAATAGAAAAGGAAACTTCCAACATGTAATTTTAATAGCTGTTTATAATAAACTCAACAAAAATCAAATTTTCAAATATTCCAATTCCTAATGCGTCCCCCTTGTGGCATTATTTGGATTTGATGAGTAAGATAGTCAAAATATAGAAAATAATAGCAGATAACTTCAAAACATAAAATACTTATAGTTCTTTATAAGAATCCCTATTAATGGTACCAATTGAGTGTTGGTTCTAAGTTGTACACCTCTTTTGTTTAGCATTACACACTTGAATAAAATGGAAAATAAAGATGAAAAACCTGATGATATATCATTATAACCAGGGGAGGGTTTAGTATCAAGAATGAACTAAATGGAGAAAATGAATGAGAGGCATTGAGAAAGGTTATGGCCATCTCGCCACTACTTCTAGTTCTTCTTGAACCAAGGTGAGAGGACCTATGGGGTAATTTTATCACATGCATAGATTCTGCAATTCAACTTCCATGGGGATTTTTGGCACAAAGAACAAATGTGACTAGGGTAAGGTATCTTGCAATATTCATGACATTATTCTTTGTAAAGATGCATAAAAAACTAAAATGCAGGCTAGTGGGAACTATCAAGAGTAATTTACATTCATTGGCACCATTGAAATGCAAATACTCACATGATTCTAAAACCCTATAAACATACATTGAAACTACAATCTCACATACTCTTTCCTATTTAATCCATAAACCTAGGGTGCCCTAACAAGTTATTTAACAACATATTCTAAAATAATGTAGAAAGGGTTTTGTAATTCAAATCTATGCTTAAAATGATAGGTAGTAGTAAGCATGGATATAAATATCTAGTCAACTATTTTTGAAAAACACATTGTTGTACTTCATCAAAAGGAAATAGTAAGAACCACAAATATTTTCCATTAACTTTGAAAAAAAATATTACATACATCAAATTTTTATAATGTTTCCATGAGAACAAGCATGGTGAGTTTTCTATTTTGACAAGGGAGACATAATCATGCTCTAAAATCTTGATAATGGTCTTACATTTACAACCACCTTAGAAAAGGAGACAAGATCTACACATGGCAATTGATACCATTTCTTTTTTGCAAAACCTACACTTAGAGTAAATGAACAAATAATATCAATGACCAACACTGACAATAAAAGATAAGCCCTCTATTTATACATTTTGCACCACTTTCAAATCTAGAAGTGTGGGTTGAAATTTTCAAAGATACAAAATAGCCTTGCAAATTCTACCAAGATGCTCCCAGTTGGAAAATATTGCTTACCATGCCCAAAATTTTCATTCATTTGAAATAAAACTCATTGCTCTAACTACCTCTACAAGGAATGATGAATATTTACAATAAACCATTTTATTTCATGATTGGATACTCCCTTTTACATGATCTGGAAGGTGAAATTTTGTGTTGAAGGCTAAACAAACTTTGTCCTCATGTGTAACTACATGGAGATGCCCCTAACTACTTCCTTACATAGCTAGAAACTCTTGGATAATTATCTTTCCTTTTATTCATGACAAAGAGATCCCATTACCTTGTGATAATTTTATTCTAATGCTCTTGTTATTATAGAGGTAGAAAATAATCTATGGTCCATCTAGAAAATAATCTTTGGAATGGCCCACAGAATCTGTTTTGTACTATGACTTCTTGCTTATCCATGAAAGACTAGTCAATTTTAGCTCCTAAGCCAAATTTTACCACATATTGACATTTAGAACTCCACTTTAAGGCCAACTAGGCACTTATGGGGCTCAAAAGTGACTAATCTACTTAATTGGTTCAATTTAGACATGTGTCACATTTTCATGCCATCTAGAATCTAGATCAAATATGCACTATCAATCATTTAAGAATTCTTCAATAATTGACTTCATTATGGACCATTAATCTTTACTTGGGCCTCTAAAATCCTACCACTTGGTAGCTTCACAAGTTATTTGTGATTTTTCTATTGCCTAGTTGCTATCACACCATGTGGAAGACTCTCATTAGATCTTTAGCCCCATTTAATTGTCAATTATTTTCTCTAACCATTGATCTCAACTTCACAAATTAAACATGCTTTGTTGATTCTTTTGAACCTAGGATTAACACAAACCATTGATTTATACCTAGATCATCATGGTTGTGACTCATGTCACTACTGTATTAGACATAAACCCTTTGAAACTTTTGCTCTCATTCATGTCATGGATCTATTGGATGCATGATCGATCGTGAACCATTGATTTTTTTTTGTCACTCACCAAGTGTTTTACACTTATCATTCTCCCATTTCTATGGAAGATATTTGACTTGTTGACCCCTATTCACCATTAGATTTGTTAATAGCATTCCTCACTCATCCTAGGGATTTATGGAATTCTTGAACTACTATGCACCATCAATTAGGATATATACACTTTTCCACGTATCGTTGATCAATGGGAAGATGCTAAAACATTTAATGATGCCCCACAATCTTGATCCTTGGCATATCCACACTTGTCCTATTAACTTTTCATCTTTGATTATGCATCATTAGATCATCTTTACCCATTTTAACATGAACCATTTGATTGTGATCTAGTAGGTTAGTTGTTATTAACTCCAAGTTAATGATGAAAACAATGAATTCAAAACATAGGGAGCAAAAAACTTAGTATAAAATCTTAGTGTAATGCCTTGGTGCATAAAAAAATATGATAGAAGCTTTAGGATAGGACTCAAATCTAAGTTCATAGTAAAATTACCAAGCATTAATTAGACCAAATAGATAAAATGACCAAAGGCCTCAGTAAATAAAAGGGGCCAAATACAAAATTTTGACTAAGTTTTGGTCATGTTAATAAACATGACTAAATCTTAGTATAAAATTTAAATTAATTCCATGGAATATTTAAAGTGTTCCCACTTAAATTTATTCTACCAATTTGATTTTAAATCAAAGGGCCAAAGCTAGGGCAATTGGAATAAGGGTTTTAAGGTGCTCAAACATGAATTCCACTTGGATTTTGATAGAACAAAGTCTAGTAAAGACCAAATTAATAGGATATTTGACCTTTAATGAAACTTGATAATAGGAAGTAGGCTAAACAAATTAGGCATCTATGCTTAACAGGGGCTCAATTGCTTAAATGTAATTTTGGACAGTAACACAACCTAGTATTCATAGTTATATCATAACTCCTATGGTTACATTGGGAGAACCTTCATCTAATAATAAAAGTGATAAACAATAAAATATTTTTAACTAAATCATTTTTTTTTAAAAATGGGTTATAAAGGATATGGACTAGGAAAGTATGCAAAGGGAATTCTTCACCCTATTGAGGAATTTAATTGTAAATGTAAACAAGGCCTTGTTTACATAGATCACTAAAATAGTTCAAACTTAGTTACATCTACACATCAACAAAGATATTTTTGAAAACCTATTTAATAGGTCAATAACTCAATCAATCATGTATTTAAATTATCAATTGTATACCTAAAAATTATTGACTATACTATTTCATCAGACATTTTAACACTATATGAATTATCTAATAATGAGTATTTGTTAGAATATTTAGAAGTATACAAGTAATTCCTTGATTCCATGATAAGATTATGTTTCCTCATTCCAAAAAATCTCATTCATATTTAGGAGAGACTGATATTCCACATGATGATGTTCTAGTTTATAGATTTGTACCCATTCATACTACACCTTATATATATAATAGGTTCACATTAATAGATGAAGAGAAAATTGAATTTAATTATGGAATAGATACAAATCTAAGAATATTAATTTTTAACACTAAACTTAAAAATAATAAGGTTGAGAAAATCAATAAATAATTACATAATTTTAACGAGATATTTACTTGAGTGTATTCCAATATGCCAAACATTTATCCTTGACTTGTAATACAGAATATAACACTCTACCTTGATTTAAAACTAGTTATGAAAAAAATATGAAAAATACATCCAAAGGTTATGTAACCATATAAGGAAGTGATTAAAATATTACTTAATGTGGGTTTCATTCAACCCCTATCCTACCCATAATTGGTGTCTAATTCTTTTATAGTAGTAAATCCTAATGGGTAAATATGATGTTGTTTAGAATCCATTGATTTAAATAAGGCTTATCCTAAAGATGATTTATAGCTACCAAACATTGATGTGATTGTTGATTTCAAATTTGTATATGAGATATTATAACTCATGGACGGATTTTTTAGTTATAACCAAACCATACTTACTGAGCAGGATCAATAAAAAACATAATTCATTACACCATATGGCACTTGTTGTTACATAGTGATGTTTTTCCTATTTAAAAATGTAGGGGCTACATAAAATTGATCCATGATACATATTTTTTATGACCTCCTTAAAAATAAAATAGGTTATAATGTGGATGATTTACTAGTTAAATCCAAACATAGAGAAGATTATGTAATTGAATTACGGTAGATCTTTGAATGACTACGACAATATAATATATCAATAAATTCAAATAAATGTGGTTTCAGTGTAAAATAAGATAATGTTTTAGGTTTTATTATATCCCAATTAATAATTAAATTTCATCAAAAAAAAATTAAAGTTATTATTGATATGCCTTCATCTCAAGGGTTGAAACAACTTTGATATTTGCAATTAAAAATTCAAACAATACATTACTTTTCCACCCAACTAGTAGTTAAGGTAGAAAAGTTTATGAATTTAATTAAGAATGATACAAAGTAAAATTGGGACATAAAATACTAGGATATATTTTAGGCACTCAAATAATACTTACCAGGTCCACCTATTCTCATGATTCTGATACTAGATAGACACTTTTATACTACATTTCTACTATAAATCACTTATTAGGTACTTTACTACCACAATATGATGATGATCATAAATAATGAGACATATATAATATTATATACACAATTTTTGATTATGAGCAAAATTATAATATAATGGAAAAATGTGTTTGGCTTTTGTGTTTGCCATTCAAAAACATCAACACTATATGATTAATAATGAAACTCAAGTTATCACCAAGGTTGATCCATTGAATTTTATTATGTTGAAACCTCATTTTTTAGGATGTATATAAAAATGGTAATGTTACTTATGGAATTGGATTTAAAAAATTATATCTCAAATATCAATAAAAGATCAAGTTATAGCAGACTAGTTAGTTATCATTCATTTACAAGATACATAACCCCTGAGAGATATTTTTAGAGATGATTTCACAACATATAATATAATTTATGACCCATGGATAATTTTTTTTGATGGATTGAAATGTAAATCAAGGGCTAGTTCTGGAATTATTCTTATTACTCCACATTGAGAGCCTATTTCATTAATATATTGATTGGGGTTTTTGTGTACAAATAATATGTATAATATAAGGCATTGAATTTATGTTTATACACCACACATGTTTTAAATATAAAATATATAAGGATATATAGGGATTCAAATTTGATTGTTAATTAAATCAAATATGTATACGAAATAAAATAGAAAAAAAAATCCAATATATAAATATGGTACAATGTTTATGCACACATTTTGAAAAAAAATCAATTCATAATATTAAATGAATAGATAATCATCATGCAGGTATAATAGATAGTGAACATATTTAATAACAATTCATGTAAATGATCATCAATCAATCATCACTATAAGAAATTTACAAAATCCATCGGTTTTAGATGTAGATCTAGTAGTTTTATGAGTCTTAGAAACTATGCACAATGCAAAAGGCTCGTAATGGTTTATGCATATATAAAAATTTATAAATAAGTCAATTACAATAGGTAATTTTACTACAAATGACAAGAGAAAATTATTGAGAGATGGACTTTGATATGTGATTATTGGAAGGGACCTATTTAAAGGATGAATTGAAGGACAATTACTTCAATTCCTAAGCATTGAAGAGGGTAAGTTAGTAGTATAGTTGGTAATGATAGTGAATGTGGAGGATATTTTAGTGAAAAATCAATACCACACAAATTAATTTGACACAAGTAATATTAGCCTACCATGCAACAAGAATGTCAAAAATATACCAAGATATGTGTAAATTTTAAAAGACATGATAATCTAAACCATGTTCTTTTGCTTGAATTACAACCTATTATTGTGCCTTCGCCATTTAAATTTTTGGGGTTTGACTTGATCAAAAAAATAAATCTAGATTAGTAGGAGGGCATAAATTCATAATTACATTTACTAAATATTTCACCAAAAGGGTGAAATCTATAACCTTGTATTATAATACAAGATATAGTGTATATTTATTCTTAATGACATGTCATTTCTTATCTTGACATGTATTCAACAATCATTACAGACAATTATTCATATTTCAAGAATAAAATGATCATTTTTTTTACACTAAAGATATGATTTGATCCACATTTCCATTGTTTCTTATCCCATGGAAATAAATATGGAAAAGCTATAAATATGATCATAAAAAACATATTAAGCATAATAATTACTAATTTTAGGTGATTATTATCATTACAAATTACTTTATGCATTATGGAATTACTGTGTGAGCATTCACACACCACCAAGACTGATCTATATTCCTTAGTTTATAGTTTGGAGTCAATTCTCCACTTATAATTATTTGCATATATCCATAAAAGGTCTTACTATAGATGATAAATATAGATAAAATTTCCTCATGATCTAGAACAACTAGATCATTCATATATACAAGAAATATAAAATCTAAAGTTGTATTAGAATTGTATTCAAAAGGCATATAAAAAAATAATTCATAGTAGAGAATTTGAGGTCTGTGACTTATTTTTAAATGAAAATATAAGGAACAAGAATGAAAAAAAGAAACCAAAGAAAATTTCAAGTCTAATTGGTTGGGTCGATATATAATCATAGAAAATTAAGCACATAAGTTTATAGATTGGTTTTACTTGAAGGAAAAGTAATCAAAAATCCAACAAAAGTTATGTGTGTACAATAATTTTATAATTAAAATAATTAATTTTTATGTGTATCTGTGTGTGTAAAAAATAATTACTCCATAAATGCAACAATTAGGATGTATGCATGCTTATGTTTAGTTCATTTGCATTAGTTAATTTGTGCATAGTTATTCTTTATTTATTTATATCTAATTTCATATCATATATGCTTCAAAACTATATATGATTGATTATAGATATATAAGGTGTTGATTCCATCTCCTATCCTAGGAGGTGCTATTGTCATAAATTCATAAAATTATAAATAGATAGAATGTCATATTTAGACAATAGTTAATTGTGCCCTTCTCCTATCTCTCCATCCCTATCCTTGTAAGTGTAATATATCAATTCTAAGATCTAAACTCGACACACAACACTTCAAATTTGTTGATACATCAACATCCTTGGTGGTGACATCTCATCCACAAGTTATATCATTATTATGCTACCCATTCTTTTTCATATCTTGTTCCTTACAATGTATAAAATCTATCGATATTGCTCCCCTAATTTCACATTTATATCTTACCAGTTACCTAATTTTTTGAATATACTTATGTTAAAAATTGCTTATGTTGATTAATTACATGTATTATGATTCATGTTTTCATGCTTACTTTTCCACTTCATGTCTCTTGTGTATTATCTATTTTGGCTTGTGCACATTTGATCATGTCTTTGTATGTGGTTCAAATCCCTCATTGTAAATTAATATGCATATGAGTGAAATTTTAACATGTACCTTGTATATGGCCCCTTGGACTTATATTATGCACATTTTTTGTGATTTTTGTGTACTTTTTATGTGTGAATTATGGTCATGACACTTGTTTGATAAGTTTAATTAGTTTAAGATACAATGATGTATATCATTCATCTTCCCAACATTTCAATGCGATGATGACTATCATGCATCCCTCCCCAATTATTTTTATTCATATTTTATTACTCATTTTTTAGCACGTATCTTTGTTCCAAATCACTAACATCTATCTTGAGAATATCACTATGTTTGCTTGTTTCTACATGCATCTCACATTACTATTTTTATCAGTTTATATATATATATTCCATGCTCCTCCATATTTTCACTACTAATTATATTTACATATTGTAGACATTATTTTATGTATTTTATAGCACCTTAGTCTTGTACACTTGAAAAACTTATATCTTGACTGTTCATCTCATCTATGGACCTTTATCACTTTCAGAAGTCTCCCATTTACTATAGCTCATGCCCCTTGGCCCATCTCTAAGTTAAAATATTATTATGTTAATTATCCAAACCTTATATATTTCCAAAAATGTTTAAAATTTTCTTGTCTTCCACCCCTACAAGTTTTGAATCTGTACCTACTTTCATGTTCCCTAGACACTAACATCTAGGATAGACACCTATATTGACATAGGTGTCCTTATCTAACATGAGTGTATAGTTCCCTAAATTCATCTAATTTACAAATAAAACTTATCCTAATGTTCATCCCAAGTTATTTAGTATGAATTTCTTATCCAAATGCATTGATATAAATATTAGTTCAACCCTCATTCATTCCTCACCTAACAAAACCTAAAAAGGACGTAAGGTAATTAATCAAAGCATTCAATCAATAAATAAATTAAAAAATATTATTTTATCATATTCTCATATCATTCATAGGGATAAAACATATACATGTCTTAAATACTAAATAAGAAACCCAATATATATATATATATATATATATATATATATATATATATATATATATATTCTAAGTTACAAGCTAGGTGAGTATTGTACTTACTTTCCACATATTGTATGCTATCACACAAGCCAACATGTAAGGAAGAACTAAAATAATTTGAGTCCCTCTTTAGAGTATTAGATATGTAGGTAATACTCATTAACAAAGGAATATTTTGGGTTAGCTCAACTCCATGTGTCCACTAACCCATTTTCCGCAAGGTCACTATGAAGATGAATAACTAGAGTTTTACAAATTTATGAGGAGTGATAGTACATGACCTAGATCTAAATACACTAGATAAAAGGCAAAGTAAAACCCAAAAACATCTATGTTGTTGAATTTTTTTTAATAAGGTTTATATATATGACACATGCATGAGGATTATATAGTAGTGTAGATGCAACCATCCTAGTTTGAGCCTAGTGTTTGTGGATCTAGAAGCATCTAAACTAGAATATGATGGCTATTTTAGAATCATATTATAATTTTCTTCCTATTTATTATATATCTAGAATTATGTTAGAATTAGAATAACCTAACTACATTACTTCTTTATCATATACATACCTATTTAATTTTACTCACTATTTTTAGCATATATTAGTTTAATAAATCTAGTATATGTTTGTATGTGTTTATCACCCAATTGGATTGATTTAGAGATATTGTGTCATCCTTTTTCCCTAAGATATATCTACTAATTTAAACCTAGATAGATCCAATCTAGTCACCAATTTAGGGTTTAAATTTTGGTTAACGCATCCTCAATCTTTTGAACCAAATCCATAATTTGCATATTAGAGTTTTCTCCTTATTCAAAAGTTTGATTTATACTCACACATTTATTTTATAGATCTTATTATATGGGCATAACTTAAATAATGGTTATTTATATTTTTACTCTAATAATTATGCTTGTTTTCTTTATGATTAGATGCATAGTTATGGATGTACTTAGGCAAGGTCCTTAAAATACCCATCCTTGGTATAGTTTATTTAATGTTCTTGATGATCAATGTATTGCATATGAGGATATTATGGCATATAAAAACCATGGTAAATCTATTTTTATTCATTATACTATGATAATGACAAAGCTGATGATGGAAATTCAAGTTTAACTGATTATGTTGAAAATAACATCATAATATTGCTATTAGTATGAACTTGAATGTGAATATGAGGATCCTCTTTTCCTTACTTCTAATTCCAATAAGGAAAATCCTAAAAAGATGAAAGTGATTGTTTTAATTGAATATAATACAATAGATATGAAATAAGTTAGCATTCAAGATGATGAAGATGTTGCATGCATAAATCCTCAATATTAATCTAAAATTTAATGTTCTCCTTTTGTTTCACATGATGAAAATGTTGAAAAGCATGAGTGTGTGATTTATTCCCAAAATAATGATAGTGTTGAAAATATTGTTGGTTATTTGGATCACTCCAATGAAAATAGTGAAATTATTTCTGATTTTCCTATGGTATGTCACATAATTTAAATAAATGTTTCACCTTGAAATGATAATTATATCAACCTTCATGATATTAAAAAAATATACTTGTCTCTTTATACATGGATGTCCCTTTACCAAAGATTAAAAAACCATGTAATGATCCTATTTTAGAGGGTAATATAGAGTCCATCATTCCTATGTTCCATATGAATGGTTCTTAAAAACCTCTAATAAAATCTTCAACTTCTTCTTATGATATGTTATATATTACAACTACCATAGGATATTTTCAAAAACAATTCAACACTCTTAAGCTATAAATTTATTCTCACTAGGTTATTTTTTAAGAGAATACATTAGCATAGCAACCTATTGTTAAGGATGTATTTGAGCATCTTTATAATTAAAAATTTATTATTTATAATTTATCCTCCTTTGATTTTCCAATGGGATCCTAATATTTATATAAAATAATATATAGACTTGTTTGAACATTGGGAACATAATAGAAGCTTGCTCTTAATGTATTTTCATCGCATCTTAACCCAAGGGTCTATTGATTGGTTTTATAGTCTTCTACATGGTTCTTTACCAGTTTTTATAAAAAAATAAGATGTATATATATGCAATTTTCATTATTATTCCTCACCTAAGTCACCATTGGATTATTTAGAATCATTGACACAAATATAAAATAATTCTATACAAGACTATGTTATTAAATTTTAAAATGCTTTGTATTCCCTAAAATATACAACCTCAAATTGGGAAGCAAAATTTATATTTAGTAGAGGTCATATTTCTCCACTCAAAGAAATATAATTTCATAATACATTTTATTTATTCAAGACCTTATGTTGGGATGTGCACAAATATTCACACACTAATAAATACTTAAACCAAGTTGCCTATCTCTTTATCAAAAAATATGCATGATAACAATCATGTTTCCAAGGAAAACTATCAAGTTACAAAAGATCATGAACCAGTTAGAAAAAATTCTATATAACCAACAACATATGTTAAATAATAAATGATAAAGGTGTTGTACAAAGGAAAAAAATTCTTACATAGTATCTCCTATAGTTAGATAATATATCTCTACCAAATGACCTCTTCAATTTCATTGGTATTGCAATAGACCACATGATATATTGCATGTATTATTTGATAAATCAATGATATAATTTACTAATTATTATAATTATCCACTACATATATTTAAAAATGTGAAAGGACAACACTTTTTCACTTACCATAGTATAAACAGGCATCAATATAATGATTGTTTTTAGCTTGATAAAAAGCTTACACATTTAGCCGATCAAGACATTATTAAATTTTGAAATGACATGCATAAACCTATTGAATATAATTATTATATAAAATATTATAGTATGATAAATACATCCTATAATCTTCCTTTGGAGGATTAAAATATCCATCAACCTTCACATAAGGTGACCATTGGTATAAGTCCTTCTCCTAGTACACCATCTCCTAGGATTGATCTTTCCCACACTGATCACACAAGGAACCATTGGTTGATTAGGTCCTTCATAAAAATATACATGGAGAAGATTTCCCTACACAATATATATGGGTACCTAAATAGATACATACATATTCATAGGATATTTCTATAGATACTTTGGATTTAGTGATAGAAACCAAACTAACAATTTCATTACTAGATGATCTTTATAGTCGAGATTTCTTGTTTCCAACAAGTTTTCATTGCATACACTTATTTACTCATTATTATGAAATTAAAAATTTCATTGAATTTAAATATCTGATACCACTGTGTAATTTACCATATCTATACATACATTACATTAAAAAATGCAAGTAATGTATAGACAATGAACAAAGAACTAAAACTACACTTTCATGTAAAATAAGAATACCAAATACTAACTTACCAAAGGACCATGATAAAAAATATTAATTATACTATGAACCATATGAAGATATCAAACACAACTATACTTATTCCTATTATTTATATTTAAAATAAACCACAAAGCATGATACATTATACAGTACCGATATGTCACCTATACATGATCCTTGGCAGTAACACCAATTTATTAAACCATGTTCCACGTGGGAGATACCTATGAGAATCCATTAGATTAAATCATAATATTTTTATTTAATTTCACATATTCCAAAAATACCCAAAAAAATAAAATCGTCAAAAATACAAAAATATTTCTAGCATGTGCATGTTAATTGGCTCCTTGACATCTATGTGTTAGTTTTATGTTAATGGATGGCATATCAGTTACTCCTACATACACATGTGTCATGATTCTACATGATTTTCATACATTCATACATAGACACATGATTTATACACTTATGGATGTTGGGTTTTCCCTCTACTCGTGTCATATGGACATTAGGGACATCCACCTCTATAATCACAATACTTCCAAGTTATATCATTTTATGGTCAAGTGACATTATAATTTTTTGAGCTCATATATGTATGTACATAGGGTACTTGATATGCTATGTACTTGACCTTTTTCACTACAAAATTTTTATCTATGGGCTACTATGATATGTTTATGCTCATTGCTTATGCTTTCCTTTTTGCA
>JARHVA010003814.1:1405000-1550000 GCA_037957365.1 Torreya grandis | reverse complement strand
GAGTGAAGGCAAATTCAAATTCATAAACATATAGGTTATTTCATCATTTTCCACCAAGTATTCCATATATGACAATTACACCAGGTTTAAATAGTAGTGTCAATGTAACCATATTAGTATGATGCTACTATTTTGGCTCTAAAATCATCCAAACCAAAATCTAGAAACTTTCATAATCATCTTTTAGTCTACTTTTTGCATGTCCCAAATCTATAATTATGTCAGCATAAGAAACATTTAAGTATATTACTTATTTTTTATTTCTATATCTAGCATAGTTGTACTTATTATTATTAACTTGTCTCAATTTACTAACTTCAATATATGTTTTTCTAAGATTAGCATCAAATTGACCTACTTTAGAGATAGTTTATCATTCTTATACCCTAGGCTATCTATACCCATTTAACCCTAGATAAATCCAATATAGACATTAATTTAAGGTTTAAAACAAATATTTCATTACATCTCTCACATATTTTATTAATTTTAAATTATTGTGCATGCTTCACAACTAACCTCAAAAGACTGGGCATACCTAGTTTCTTGTTTTAGAGAGTAGGCTACAATAGTATACTAAACATATAAGAGAAGATAGGTTTTATGTATTTTATCATGATCCATAGATAAAAAACACCCAAAATTCAATTTTAAACAAGAGAGATTCATTTGGAAAAGGGTGAAGTTTGACCATGTCCAAAATAATGTGATTCATTCTAGCATGAAGAAAATAATCATTTTCATAAGTCCTCAAAATCTCATGAAGGTCAAAATAGTTCTTGATAAGAAAATAGTCAGAATTATAAAAAATAACTAGGGTTTGTGTCAATTTTGCTTAGCATGGGGGCATCATGGATGATAGGTGGTCCATAGTTTTCACATATGTTTCAGTTACAAAATTACATGATATTACTCAATTTAAAAATATAAATACACCAACATATCAGATTGGGGGAATGTGTGTGGCATATGACTACCTCATTGATCAATTTTGCACTAGTTTTTAGAAGGAAAAGTAATGCTTGTGATTCTCCATGTTGTATACACTAAACCCATATTATACCACTTTTTTCACTATAAATGACTCTTATTCCATTTGTAGTGGTCGATTCATTATCTTCCACTAATTTTACACCAAAATGATTTATTATAATTCATATAAAGATGCCAAACCATTTAAATATTTTGTGTATGAAATGATGGATTCAAGCACACCTTGTGTTCTTCATAAAAAAAATTCTTATCAGTGAGGATTGGGGCATGCACAATCCAAT
This sequence comes from Torreya grandis, assembly GCA_037957365.1. NCBI lineage: Eukaryota > Viridiplantae > Streptophyta > Pinopsida > Cupressales > Taxaceae > Torreya > Torreya grandis. Next base: position 1,548,726 of record JARHVA010003814.1, on the reverse strand, counting down.
CCAATATTTATAAAAAAAAATAAATATTCATGTGGGTCCTACCCTCTATAATCACTAGTGTTCTCACCAAGAAAACACAATTTTTAGTATACTCAATCATGTGTATTTTTTATTTGTTATTAAATATATAATTTTATTATATTTTACTTTCATATTTCCATCTTAAGGATTGATTTATATGTGTTTCATTGTAGTCGTAGGTGAATGGTAGTTAAATACTTTGGCCTATGTTTAACATTGTTCTTCTTAGGTATATTCAAGTATGCACTTTTACTTTTTATCTAATATTTTCATGTTGTTATGATACTATAATAAAATTAGGTAGAGAGGGGGGAATATAGACAAATAAATTAGCATTTACTTCAAAAATAAAAATAAAAAATTACCATGTGTTATATGCACATGGCTCATGCTTCATCCATGGTCATTAACCACCCTTCCTTCACTCTTATTTTGGATGACTTGTTCCCATAATAAGATAATCTAATATATAATTTTAATTAGCCTAAATTAAGTTTCAGACTAATCTACACTTTTGGTTTAACTATAATTTCCCACTAGATAAGGCCTCCCTATGTGAACAATCATGCTCCCATGTATTGTCCAGTTATACCAACAGCATCTTCCCATAAAATACCAACTAGTTTATCAAATTTAAATTCATGTAAAGTGTCATCACACAATTTTAGAAATCCCTATTAAAATTAATTCCTAAATTATCATTATAAAACCACATTTCAAAGCATTTTCCACACAAGAATATCACACATGGAAAAACACTAGAATATTAAATTACATATTGAGATAATAAAATATAATATTCCAATTTCATAGTCCACACAAAATAAGTATTAAAGAGATAAGTCTGCATAAACCTCTAAGGCCACAAGTCATTATTGAAGTACTTAATAACACCAACATTTCACAAACATTTAGCATTTTTCTCTAAGCTTATCACACAAACACACACCAGCATAGCATGGGATAACTCATAGAGTTTGATCCATATTTAGAGTATTGGTATGTAAGATGTGCTCAACATATGGAGATTTGAGGTCAAACACAACTTCAATCACTAACTCCTTTTTACTCTATGATTGCATATACTCTCTTGGTCTATTAAGCTAGGGTTGCAATTGAAGGATAAGATATATAGTGGTTTTCATGATGGATTGAAAGCTCCCACATAATAAAATAAAAAACATAGATGAAGACCCTATCATAATAATTTTGGAGACGCAACACCTATAACATGTGGAGACTCCTTAAGGGCACCAACATCATGTCCATGTCCAAATCTAACATCATTGTCTAAAGATCCAAACAATCCCTATTTTCAATTTAAAATCAATGAAAACAAATACATAACATGTTATATAGTGGCATTCACAATCCTACATTTAGATTTTCCTACTACATTGTAATACTTTGGTTTTTTCCCCTTTTAGTATACATATAAATTTAACAATTTACAAATCAACTTATGTCATTTATTGCATATATGTATCATTATTATTTTATTGAATTTTTTTTGCATTATTATATTATGGCCCTACTTATCCAAAATTTTATCTAACATTGTGTCATAATTTTTATATACCATGTTATCTATCTTTTCCTATGAATTTTTCTGCACACATCAACATATACACTTTATTCTGGTGAATGTGTTATTTTGGTAAAAAAAAAAATTATATTTATAAATAGTACACATTTGATTATGGTCCCAAGTAAGCTTTTAAATATACCAAACTTAAGGTGCATATTAGATCAATGATATAAGGAAAAGGGGAAAAAATATGATATGCCTATATTTTTTTAATACTATCTTCATTATGCTTTGTGGTTTACTTCTTAGGATTCATATATTATATTTCCACTCTATTAGAAATCATGTATGAAATAACATAGAGAGTTTGCAGTGTTTCCTAATATAGATAATGATAATAAGAATAATAAGGCAAAGTAAATCAAAGTCTTCAATAGAAAAATGGAGAATGAGATAGATAAAATTAAATCTTATGAACCACTACATGGATTTCTTTGTATGTATTCAGGAAATGGTTATGCTAGTTATGTAGAAAACTACACAAGACAAATATATTTTTTCCATGTACTATAACCTTTGTTTTAGACAAACATTAAGAATTTCACATTACCTAAGGAGGGTATTCAAGATATAATTACAGACCTTGTCAAAATTATGTGAGAAGGATTGAATCATAGTAATTATAGTATCCTCTAACTTTGGCACTATATTTAGTTGAACTTGAGGTTGCACTAAATTCATTAAATACTAGTTTTATTGAAATAAATATTATTTTGGTGAAGACAAAACCACTTTCTTATCTAACCCTCTTTTCTATTCTACCTTCCATTCTATGTGTAGTTTTTTAATGAGATCCAATCATAATTGTAGTAAATAAAATTAAAATCAATGATAAGTATTCATATCTTTATTTTGGTTAGTGGTCTTAAAAGTGAGATTCAACAAAGCAAGTTTGTTTAAAGCATCACATGAATGGTTTTAAGGCCATATGTTCAAAAAAAATTCCACTAATTCATGCCTTAGATTAAATAACTAGTAGTCATAAAATGAGAGGGTGTATAGCCATCTATTGTAGCTTATGTCAAAAAATCCATTAACAAGAGGGAGAAGATTCCATGAAAAGGTGTGTATCAATATTTATATCACCTCAAAATAAGGATGTGAGTTTTCCACCATATCTTCAGATGTAGATTTCACATTGATTAATCTACATGTACAAGAAATTATCATTTGGTTTTCAACTTAATAAATGGATGGGGTAGGGGGAATCTCAGAAGTGGTGACAAGAATTTGTGACATACACTTTAACCTAGAGTCCTTGGTATTATCATTCTATTTGTTAAATTTTATGCTACTGATAGTTTTCCATATGTTTTAATTCTATATTCACTAGACTTAGTGACATTGGTAATGGGTTTAGTTGTTGAAGTAGGTCATGCATTGGCCATCAATAAAATTTCATGAATTTTAAGATACACATAATTTGAAATTATTAAAATATTAATATTATATAAAATAGATTTGCATATATTCTACATTATATATTCTTATGGCTTTTCAAATTTTATGCTTTTGACATATATTTTATTTATTACTTAAATTTTATTTAATATATATTAGTTTATTTAATATATGTTATAAATATGTTAAAATATAAATTTATTTTCATGTAATAAAAAGGACATTTTTATATAATACCTAGTTATTTTTTATAATTTTTTTTAATATATTTAATATTTCATAAATATTATTTTAATTATGGTTTTAAGTTTGAACCTAAATAATTTTGCCAAAAATTGTAATACATGAGCTTGCTTTTTCCCATATTTGAATATTGATGGGCCATTTAAGAATATGTGAGAAGTACATTTCAATGTGCATACATTTATGAGGCCTAGCAAATTAAAAATGAATTTGTTGTTGAAAAATAAAATGTCCATAATTTGATAAGGTAGTGGATACATGTCAAAAGGGGTGACAAAATTAGTGAAAAGTAACCCATCCAAGAATTATAAGGTTTATTTTATCAAAATAATAAAGTCTCATGTCCAAGAAGAAAATACAAGTAATGAATTTTTTAATAAACTATGTTTCATGTTTGAAAAATTCTCAACAATGTTAATTGATAAATATTTATTATGTTTTGAATAGCATCAAACTTGCCTCCATGAAGCTTCGATGTAGTTTGAACCTAACTCTTGAAAATATGTTTAAAAAAATATATAAAAAAAAGCCTACCTAAATTAATTTTATAATCAATTATTTAAAATATTGAATTCAAACATTTAAATTAAAACATTAGAAAAAGGCTATAAAACTTCATGGCTATCATGCATGCTATCAATATATTATCACCTCCACTTTTATTATTTTCAGTTAGTTCAACAGGAAAAAGGGTACAGAGTCCTATACAAAGCAACCTTCGAGACAAAAAAGCCAAAAATGTGCTATAAATAGTAAAAAATCAAAGGCCACATAAAGGTCAAAATAGTGCAATGATAGTAGATGGACAACAAAGCCTAAAAGGCTAAGTAACAAAAAAATAACTAAACTATAGGAACAACATACTAAACAATTATAGAACCTGACCTAGTAGGTCAAACACTATTGGCCCAAATGTAGGTTAAAGAAATGTGCTTATGAAGACCTCACTTCCTCCTTTGGATAATTGTCCAATAATCATCAATATCTCCATTTACAGAATTAAGAGATGAAGGAGGTGAAAAACTCACCAAATCCTCAAAAGGGAGTAGAGCCTGGGGAAATGACATAATAACATCAAACTTATCCAAAAATTATGCACCAATAGTAGCAGTGCTAATCTCAGCAACAATAGTAGGCAAGATTCCTATGGTAGTCACAACAATAACAACAATATTAGGGTAGGTCCATGTTACAATTTCATCAAAAGAAGAATAATGAAAATATGATGGCACTACAATAGTAATAGTAGGGTAGATCTTTGCAGTAGTCCCAGTAATCGTAGTAGTTGGGGAGGTCCCAACAATAGTCTTAAAAGTAGCAACAATAGCAAGGGAGGTCCCTACAAAAATCCTATCACCAAAAGAGTCATGCAGTTGGGGAAGGGAATCCTTCCCATCATCAAAAGGAGGCTTAATAGCTTTTGAGCTAGAATCATCATCATCAACATCTACCATAAGGTGTTCATATAGAGCATCCTTCCACCAAGATGAAGATCGAGAAACCTTCAAGCAGGGGAATTTGGATGCCAAATGACCCTTATTAAAGCACCTCTAATAGTGAAATGGGATACCTTCATAATCTAAGGGCTAACACCAAGAGCAATCAAAAACTTATAAAATAACCTATGTAGGGAGAGGCATAGACAAATCCAATTCTACTAAAATATGAGCATATGTGGTATGAGAGAAGAAATTAGTGGAATGATCCACTATAATAAAATAACACACCAATTTTCCAATGCCTTTTTAGTAAGATTCACACCACTATTGAAGACACAAATTTGGTAGATAAATCCAAACTGGTAGCCTATTGAAATATTGAGTAAGAGGATTAAAGGTACAACCCTAAAGCTTTAGTATCAGTGCATGTTGTCTTTGAAACTAAGACCAACCATCAAAAATAACATTTCTATCATAAATTTAATTAAAAAACAACAAAGAATCCTTTAGCACATTTTTAAATTTCTATTTCCCCTCTGTAAGGGGATGCCACTGCTCAAAGATCCAAGTGTTTAGATGCTAGATTCATGTCCAAAATATATCAAATATGCATATCAAACCCTTATGATAAAAATAATCCTCACTTTTTAACACTTCTTCCCCTAAAATCACAATAAGAGGGGGCAGTGTTGAAGGTTTCACCTTATCCCCAGTCACAAGAGTAGTATGAACAATCTTCTTTTGGGGAAATGAGACTCCAATGTGAACCATGATAGTAAAAGAGACTAGATAAACAAAGGAAGAACCTCAAATAGTATAATTCACCACAACAAAAATAAACACATGTGGTGTACTAGTAACAATAGCCCTAGACCTAGGTGGTACACCATCAATAGCCACTCTAGCAATAGGCAACATCCCAGCAATTTGAGAACCTTGCAATCCCTTAGATGGTTCCCCTCTAGTAGAAATACCCCTTGACATGGATGGTTCACCAACAACAACACCATACAACACATCAAAGATAGTATAAAACACTGCAATAGTCTCAGTAGTAGTAGACCTAAGAGATACACCAATTGTAGTCAAACCCTACAAACAAGGCATATGGGTATGAAGAGGAGCGGGAAATGCCATTTCAAAAATTATATTCATCATAACTCCAATTTTATTGTTTCATCAATTAATACATGTAATTAAGTGGGAAACCACAAAATAAACACAATAACACCAAAAAAAAATGTGAAGATTTAGAAAAGAACAATAAATATACACATCTTAAAAAATTGTGTCTGTGTGTGTGTGTGTGTGTGTGTGTGTGTGTGCGCGCGCGCGTGCGCACACGCGTGTGTGTGTGATTTAAAACCAAAAATATAAATTATCTTAAAATAATAAACCATCATGTACTTTTATAAAAATAAAATTATATTCTTTAAAATCATTTAACTAACATTATCATATAGAAAAACTTAAAATAAAATTTGAAATGATCCAAGCACTTATATAAGTTGTTGAAGTCTGCTTTCATACCTAAATATCAAATTCTTTGAATTTAACTTGAATATTAAAATTTATTTATTTATTTGATTGAAAAGTGTATTTTATTTATTTATTTTATAAATTTATATTTTATTTTTATTTTCCAATATAAGTAGACTATGTATTGTAGCTTAAGTTTTTATTTAAGCTATTTACATTAAGTTTTTATAAATATAAGTAGAAAATATAATTATTAAAATGATCCCTATTATTTAAGAGTGGTATTATTCTTAGAAAATATTTTAAATATAATTTACTAATAATTTGTATATCTTTTTTTGGCTACAATAATTAATATACGATCTTAGATTAAAAATTATAACAAAGATCCACTTGAAGAAAACCTTGCTAGTTTAATGAGAGGTTAATGTTGATTCAGACCTATCAAAGGTAGATAATAAGGTGTTAGACACTTGATAGGGATCACAAAACCACTCCTAAACCTACTCACCACTCCCTACCACATGAAGTCAACTCCAATACCCACTCAAAAAACAATATTTCCCCAACTAGTCTACCATTCCCCTCATTACATTAGGAATTAAAAATATTAGGAAGGCTTCATGGATACTACACTCTTTATTCTAATTCTTCACTATACACCATTTTTCATTCTCTCTCTCTCTCTCTCTCTCTCTCTCTCTCTCTCTCTCTCTCTCTCTCTCTCTCTCTCTCTCTCTCTCTCTCTCTCTCTCTCTCTCTCTCTCTCTCTCTCTCTCTCTCTCTCTCTCTCTACTAATGGAGTAAAAACTAAGAGACCAAAATCCAAATTTAGCTTCAACATTCATATCACCTGACTTTAAAACATCCACATTTATAGGGCTCAAAACCCTTTCCTCACAAATCAAAAACACCTCAAATCTTCCTTTTTGGACATAAATAATAGATCGACCTCCTATACCATCTAATCCAAATGAATACCCTACTTTGGATAATTATCCTCTAGAGACTCTTTGGCGTACCCAAACTCTAAAAAAATTTCACCTCCAAACCCACAACAACTATCATGATTCCATAACCGTTAACTGATAACAAACCAACTCAATATTCCTTCCACCAGGAAGATTTTACATTTATTTGGGAGATGTTATAACTAACAGCTAGATGTTCTACCTCAAATGTTGGTCAGTCCTTGGAGAGGTCCAAACAAATAAGGATGCACATGAAAGTGGTATGATTAAAAGAGTTAGTCACCTCATCTATTACCAACATATCTCCAACAACATTACCAATTTACCAAAGGCATTGATCATGGTAGAGTTATAGGGGAAGGTGAGAAATTTGAACCCACACCAGTCGCGAGCTAAGAGGTTACGAAAGTGGATTAAAGAGTGGGAACCATATATTCAAAAAAAGGAGATGTTGACCAATACTCCATGTTTTTTCTGCAAATTTTTAATCTAATCTTCATGCTTCTCAAAAGAAATAATAAAGAATCCTTTTGATCCTTGGTAAATATATAAACCTTCTTTGATAAGCGGTTACCATTCATCTAATATCCATTTATGAATAGAAGGGAGGCTCGATGAGTGATGATCTAACCTAAAAATAAAGGATCTAACCTCAAACTACTCCTTGCACTCCAAAAATTCATTAAGGGTCTCACCCTTAAACGACAAAGATATAGGGATTTTGGAGGCCACCATAGGTTTAGTTAATGATTTTTCATTACTTTGGTCGACGCTCTTCACTTCAAAATTCAAAACATTACCCCTTTATACATGATTGAATCTATTTTCCCATGATCGAGCCCCACAAAGTCGAGAAGAAGGAGATTCTACTTCAAAATTTGAAGTCACTACGAGCCCTAACCACTCCGAGCCATTCACCTCTACCATCTTCTTTCCAAGGGTGGTGAAGCTTGTAGCACCTACAACTGCCCCATCTAGGGTAAATGTTTCACTAGGATATCGCGTTAAAGCTAAACCCATTCTAACTATATCTCCACTCAAAGGTGAACATGAAAACCGTAATTGCATACCAGTTTTTAGCTAAAGTTTTCCCCACACTATCCATCCACATGGTGGAGGACCAAGCTGACTGACGATGCCACAACCCTCTTTGTCGATCCTCTGCATAACTAACAAATATGTTGGAACCCTAATAAATCAAAGCAATGTAACCATTCTCAAAAATGAAAATGTTACTTCACGTGTATCTTTTTTTATTATCATCATAATATTTTAATTTAATTATAATTTTTTAAATTTTACTTATGTTTAATTAATGTTAAGTTACATTATAGATTACACTAATTATTCTTTTGATTGAAAAGTATACTTTATTGATTTTATAAGGATCTATACTTTTATTATGTGTCACACAAATAGACTACGTATTATCACTTGACCTTTTATTTAAGGTAAGCATATTGAGATTTTCAAACATATAAATAAAAAATATAATTATTATATATGATTTTTATTAATTATAAGTAATATTAAAATAATAGTAGTCATATTTGAAATCTATTAGTTTAATTATAATCTTTATATTTTAATTGTATTTAATTAATTTCGTGTAATTCATTATTATATTAATTTAATATATTTTCATTAAGTGTAGTAGTTTAAATGTAGTTGTAGACGTTTGTCATATTTTTGTTTTCAACATGATCAATATATGTTTTTGCCAATTTTGTTGACTTTTCTTAATGGATATTTTATTATTGAATTTTGTCACTTTATTTTCTCAAAATTATTGGGCACTATATTTATGTTAATAATATAATTAATAAATATTTTTATCAAATTTATTGATTTGTGTATTTCTTCTTATAAATCTTGTTACTTTTTTTTATTACAATTGTAACAATTAAGTATTTCCACATGATCAATATTTTTTAATGTCAATTTTATTTTCTTACAAGATTTACATCTATTCTTGTAGATTGTGTCACCTCCTTTTATTATAATTATTACAACTTAAATATCATATTTCTAAAAGATTGGTATTTATTGTTGTCAATAGCTTATACATTTCTTCCACTAAATTTTGTTGACTATTTTATAAAATTGCAACAATTCAATATTTACACGTGATAAATGTTTCTTGTTGTCAATTGTGTTTTCTTTGTTCATGTAGATTTTATTATCTCCTTCTTAAGACAACATACAATGGAGAATGGTTGTATGGACAACCAGGCCAAGGCAAGTGAAGTCCTCAAAAGAGAAATGGAGAATGAGACAGAAGATATGAAATCCTATGGTCCACTACATCGAGTTCTCTGCATGTATTCAAGCAATGGTGATGCAAGTTATGCAGAAAACTCTACAAGTCAAAGATATGTTTTCCAGGTACTGCAACCTCTCTTTCAGACAGTAATTGAGAGGCTAGCATTCCCCAAGGAGGGTCCTCTTAGAATTGCAGATCTTGGCTGTGCTACTGGTCTCAATACCATATTACATGTGGACTTTGTTGTGAGCACATTGAAAAATCTGTGCAAGGGAACAGTGGTGCCAGATTTTCAAGCTTTCTTCTCTGATTTGCCTTCCAATGACTTTAATGGGCTGTTCAGTCTGTTGGACCGGCGTAATAGTCCATATTTTGTTTCTGGGGTGCCTGGATCCTTCTACCATGTTCTTTTCCCAAACTCAAGCATTCATGTATGCTTCTCTGTAATGGCCCTGCATTGGATTTCAGAGGTAACAGCTTGTTATTTCAAAACTTTTTTTAATGTGGGTGCATATCATGTGGGCAGTTGGTGGTCACAACAGTTTATAGCTCTTTGTATCATGTGGTCTCTTTTTAGGCAAGTACTGCTTATGATTGTTATTGCAGGTGCCTGAGGCTGTTATGCACAAGGATTCACCCTTGTACAATAGAGGAAGAGTGTGGATCAACAGAGGCAGGCAGGGAATTGCAGATGTCTACTCAGAGCAGTCTCAGAAGGATCTGACTACTTTCATGAAGTGCAGAGCAGAGGAGATGGCAGCAGGAGGTGTACTGTTTTTGTGTTTGATGGGGAGGCCAGACACTTTACCTCCTTCACAACAAGTTTCAGTGGGAGGTGAATTCTGTGGTCAGGACTTTGAAAATGCATGGGATGACCTTGTGACACAGGCATATATTTTACTTGGACCCCACCTTTTGCTTGGACATATGTTAAATTGTTGTATTATTGTATCTTCAACGATATAGTGATTACTATGATTTTATTGTTGTGCAGGGCATTATCAGCATGGATTTGAGAGACTCGTTTAATCTTCCATGGTATTTTCCAAATGCAATCGAAGTGAGAGCAGCAGTTGAAGAATGTGGCGGTTTTGAAATTGAGAGAGTGGAAGTGTGTGAAGGGGTGCCCAGCATGTCTGAGGAGGAATTTGAGGGGTGGGTAAAGGAGCCACATACGTTTGGTAAGAAGAAGGCAAAGTTGGTTAAAAGTTTTGTGGCCAGTTTAGTTGAGGCCCACATTGGCATTGAGCGCGCAGACATTCTTTTTGAAAGGTTTGAGAAGAGAGCTGCAGCACTTCTCCCCTCATTTCCTCCCTCAAGATTTGTCACCTGCACTGTTGCCTCCCTTATTAAAAAGTAAGTTATTAGTAATCCTTCACATCAGCAAACTCTCATGAAAAGGCGTTATTTGTTCTTTTCTAAAAGGTGTATGTTGGGTCATAAAATAAATGGAAAGGACCCCACCATGCAAACTCTTGAATAGGTGTTATTTGTTCTTTAACGCTCGCAAACTCTCTGAAAGGCAGTATTTGTTGGATCGTTTGAGACTCAAATTTGAAGGAAGAAAAATCAAATCTGGAAAGTATTAGAAATTAAGATGTAATTGCTGGATCAAATTTGTTGTATTTGTTGGATCGTTTCATTTTATATAATTTTATAGTATCTACTGCTAATATGAAAAACTGGCGTTTCATTGTTTTCATATAACTCTCTCTTTTAATGTTCTGATTTTCATTGACGTATTTGCTGATAAACACTTTTGTAAAGTTATATTTAAAATGAAATTAACTCAGCTCCTATGAGTTGGCTTGATTATACTGCTGCCATTTATCTTTATGAATCTTCTTCAACTCTCACTTTGTAATTCGAGTGTTGTCTTCTTGTTGCAATCCTTCCCACTACACCAAATACCTATTATAATTCTCCTGCCTTGTCCCCACTGTCTTCATATCCAAAACTTACACTATTTTTTCTTTCTTCTTTGAAACCTACTGCTCTGAATTTACTTCTTCATCTTCATCATCTTTGCCATATTCTCCATCGAATTAATATAAATCTAAAACATTAAATACCAGAGATATATCTAAATTCTATAGTAAACTCACCTCATAAACATTGTTATTGATTTTCTTCACAATTTTGCATAGTTCAATTTCCTTGTAGTTCAGTGTATTGTATGTGCCTTTTAAAAATCTTTTTTTTCTCAAGTAAACCATAACCAACTCTCCTTCAAATACCTTGGATCTCCTTCTGACATCTATTGTTGTTTTATATTTATCATTACTTTCCTACAATTTTCTTCTTACTCTTTGCAACTGGTGTATATGCTCTACAAATACTTTTTCATCATCACTAATTTGATCTGTAATTGGCAATTGTACCAAATCTAAAATACACATAAGACTTCTCCCATAAAGAGTTTGAAAATGTGACTTTCTTATTGATCTATTCATTGAACTATTATATGCAAACTCAGTTTTTGGTAAAGCCAAGTCCCATTATTTTGGCTTCTCTCACACTATGCATCTCAATAAAATTTTCAAGATTTTATTCATAACTTTTATTTGTCCATTTGTTTGTGGGTGATAAGAACTATTGAATTGTAGCTTATCACCCATCTTCGTCCACAAAGTCATCTAAAAATGACTGAAAATAGTGTGTCCCTATCTGAAGTAATAATTTTTAGAACACCATGCAATCTCGACATATCCATAAAAAATAATCCTACAACTCTAGTGGTATCATTGGTTTTTTTACATGCAATCAAATGAACTATTTTATAAAATCTATTTACAATAACAAAAATTGAATTGTTACTTCTTTGTGTGTTTGGCAATCCCAACACAAAATCCATACTCAAATTTCTCCATGGCTCTTTGAGAACTGGTAATGGTATGTAAAGTATAGTATTTTTTACATGTCCTTTAGTCACCTAACATATTCTATACCTTGAAACATACCTTGTCACATCTCTCTTCATCTTTGGCAAAAAATACTTTTCCTCTATCAAAACTATTATCTTTGTCTTACCAAAATGTCCAGTCAAACCGCCACTATGTAATTCTCTTATTATATTGTCTCATAGAGACCCAACTAGAATGCATAATTGTTTATTTTTGAAAAGATAACCTTATTGTATAATATATTCATAATAAATAATATTTATCCCACCTATTAATGAATTCTTTCACTATTTAACTATCTTGCCAAAATATGGATCAATATAATATAATTTTTTGATAACTTGAAATCTAACTACTTCACTCATCATAATAGTTAATAATTTTAATCTCCTATTTAATGCATCAGCTACCTGATTTCATTTTCCTGATTTATGCTTCAACACAAAATTATACTCTTGCAAGAAAGAAACCCACTTTGTATGCCTACTATTCAACTTCTTTTATGTATTCACATACTTCAAAGCCTCATGATCTGTAAATAGTATAAACTCCTTAGAAACCAAGTAATGCCCTCAATGTCTTAATGCTTGTAAAATTGCATAAACTTCAACATCAAAAGTATAACACTTTGTTCTTACCTCATTCAATTTCTCACTCAAATATGTTATTGGCTTTCCTTCTTGACTCAGCACAACACCAACTCCCATAAATCAAGCATAATAGTCAACCTCAAACACTTTGCCAAAATCTAGTAATGCTAAAATTGTTCTTTTTATAATCTTCTTTTTCAAAAATTTAAAACTTTCTGTGGCTACTCTAGTCCATGAAAATTCTTTCTGTCTCATGCAATATGCTATTAGTGCCACAGTACTACTAAATTTTTAATAATTTTTTTGTTAAAAAAAATTTTAATAACTTTTTTGTTTCTTATCTCTATAATAATTTTTGGAATAGGCCACTCAACAATCACCTTTATATTTTCTTCATCCATTTTCACACCATCTGCTAAAACTAAAAATCCCCAAAATATCAAATTGATTTTCATAAATCTAAACTTTTTCAAATTTGTATACAAGGTCTCCTTTCTTAACAAATCTATTACCATTCTCAAATGCTATAAGTTTTCTTTTTTAGTCTTATTGAATATCAAAATATCATCAAAATAAGAAACCACCAAAACTTACCAATATATTCTTGTAACACTATATTCATTATCTTCATAAATGTTTTAGGTGTATTAGATAATCTGAATGGCAATACCATCCAATCATATAATCCATCTCTAGTCTTGAATATAATTTTCTATTCATCTCCTTCATGAATTTAAATATGACAATAACCACTCCTTAGATCAATTTCTTGATTTCACTTTAAACATAGAGCTTATAACCTCCCTTTGATCCTATATACTCTAATATATTTGTAAACATACACTTTTCATGTTCATGGTTTGAAATGAGGTCTGGTTCAAACATTTCAATCTTATTGCTTTCTACCCTGCTTACCTTACCTATAGTTGTATGCTTCAGTTTAAAATGGATTACTTATGATTCCATTTGACCTTTTGAGACACCTTCATAGGTCACACAATGTGTAATTTAACTGGTATCCTTATTATAATTCTTAAGACATTATCCAATCCACCAAGAATCTCTCTTCATATTTTATTGAGATAAGTCCTTTTAGACCCTATTATAGGTGTCTTTGTTTATAGATAGGGTACATAGGTATGGAGTAGAAATCATATTTGAACCCTTCAAGGTGATAATTTAGTCATAAAATCCTTCTTATCTATTGGAATCATTTTATCATAATTTTAAGGCTAGGTTATAACCTTGAGTGACAAATATCTCCTTTCGATCTTGGATTGTAGAGTTTTATGCCTGCTCTCAGTACATTTAGGGCCAAATTTGAGTTTTCCCAGAACCACCCTCCTTTTTATAATTATATTTAAATCTCTACATATGTCTTATCCTATATGCTCATTACAATTTTAATAAGTTGGTAAGTATCAAGGATATTTAAAACTAAATATAAGCTCACTCCAAAACCTAAAAGGCCTTTATTTTGGCCTTTTAGAGACAAAGGACCTAAAAACTGAGTCATGCCTTTCAAAGATGACTATACACTTTCTTTGCTTTCTAGGAGTTTTGTATGGGCCTATCAAGACTTTTATTATATATAGGTGAAAATTTAATGTGATATTTCTTTTATACCTTCTGTACACACCTGAAACTTGTGCTCAATCACCTATGGAAAGTTGTTTTTGATAGGCAGACAGTGAATTGGGTGCAAATCATTATGAACTATGAGTGTGGAAAAGACTCATGTGCCCCTTTATAAACCTATAAATGAATTATATGTAAAAACAATAAATTTTGAGACAATTCCATCTCCCCTTACATAAACATGATGTCATTAGTGCTTGAAGGTGACTATTTTGACAAAAAAATATAAATACAGCATGGAATTTGAGCAAGAAAATGGCTTCAAGGTTATAAATTAGTTTAGAACCTATCCAAACAACTTAAAAAACATCCTCACACAATCAAGGATATTTAAAAAGTTCCAATACTTCTTTTTCAATGTTAATTTCACCTCTGAAGTCATTTGAGACAAGTGTAAGTGCAAAATGGACTAGTCTACAAGCATACACAAGCCTAGAAGAGGATTATCAAGCTCATGAAATTATAAAACCAATAATATGATGGATAAACCTATGAAGATGCATTATAAATCATATGAAACTATCAAACTCATCAGACCAAATCAAACTTCTCTGAAACTAGCTCAAAAGGGGACCCCCTTTGGATGTGAATGCATAAAAAGCTGCATGAGGTCTTAGCAAAGATTCATAAAAGAGATGCTATGGAATCCAAACTTCCTATCATGGATTTGAATTAGACTCATATTAATTTCATTCCCCAAAGTATTTCCTGCTAACTCTAACTACACGACCCATACCAAGCATTTAAAAATGACCTTTCTTGGCTTACAAAGACAAGATGGAGAAATATAAGCAAAGAATGAAATTTTTGACATTTTCTCAGCATACCAAGCATTGAAATGAGTTTAGGAAGGTGAATATATGTTTTTCCATGTTTTTTCTAAAGTCGAGCTCACCAAGTCAGTACAAGTGCATAAAAGGGCCTAAAATCAAGGAGAAACTACCCATTCATGTACATAAATAATTCTTCTACTAACTCTAACTACCTCTTGATAGATTATGACCTCTTATAGATTTAAATATCTCTTGGTGACAAATTTTCTCCCTTTGAAAGTCTGTACAAGTCATTATATAAGCCAAAATATGACCAAAAAGGCATTTTTACATATGAGACATGGTAAAGGATCGATTTTATGACCTAAGAACAATTTAAAACACCTAAATGACCACATTATTACATTTTTAAAATAAATTTAACCTTTGACCATGTTTGACTATGGTTGACTTTGGTTGACTAGACTAGTATAAGGAAGATGGACTTAGACCAAGGCTAAGCCAAGGATAAGTGAGATATTTAGACTAACATGAGACCCTATTAGACATATAGAAACATTGGGAAAGTTTCAATATGTATAATTTGACTCTATTTTACTAAAATTCAAATTTGGTCAACACTTTTGGTAATTCTTAGAGGTAACATGTTTACCTATGTTAAGGACCAATAACCTTATCCCATCCATTAGGAAAGGGAATCAAATGCACTTAAAAAATATAGTATGGACCAGACCTTGACTTTACTAACAAACAACCGGTTTACCTCAAAACACACAAAAGAAAGAATAATGCACAAAAATACCAAGCAAACACACAAAGGAAAGACACACTTGTGATACTAAGCACTTAGGGAAAAAAGACATAATAGAAAGGAAACTAATTATTTACATTCAACTTAAATATACCTCCCTTCTTGTATCAAAAGGAAAGTACCTTGAATCTCCTTCCTCACTAGATGAATGAGGATGCCTAGCATTCTTCCTTTTGGATGTGGTGATAGATGACTCATGTTTCCTCTTTGCTCTTTAGCTTGGCATGTCATCTAATGGAGTCATCTCCCACAAGTTTCTAAGGTATATGGAGTCCTCTTGAACCTAGAAACATGCCTCATACTTCTATATTTTTATCTCCTCATGAAAAATTTGCATATCTATGAATGGGACAACTTGTTGCAAACCTATGTCTTCTTGAAGGATCCCCTTATACGTCTCATTTGTTATAGCCTCTTCAAAGTCTTCAATAAGTGTTGTGTCATATCTTTGTAGTAGTGGTTCTTACTCAAACTCTTCCTTGATGTTAGTGAGAGTAACTTCATAGGTGGTTCTAGGATCAAGTTTTAAACCATTCTCAAAAGGCTTAAGATCATCATAGATTACCCCATCATGAGCTAGACTGTCTTGATGATGATGCTCCTCAATATATGCCTAATTTCCAACATCTTGGGATTGTCCCATTAGGAGTTTTATCTTCTCACATTCTTC
Source organism: Torreya grandis (assembly GCA_037957365.1). Lineage (NCBI taxonomy): Eukaryota > Viridiplantae > Streptophyta > Pinopsida > Cupressales > Taxaceae > Torreya > Torreya grandis. The sequence continues at coordinate 1,531,936 of JARHVA010003814.1, read as the reverse complement.
ATACTCTTCAAATATTTTCATATATGTCTATCACATGTCATCCTTTTGAGACACAACATCTTGTTTATCATGGCTTGTAGTCAGCTCCAAATGACTTGTAGGCCACTTGAGGTGTTTAAATTCATTTCCAATTCATCATCCTTTGACTGGTTAGCATCATGAAGAGGAAAAACAAGAGAGGTTCCTTCATTTTCTCCTTTAGGTTCCAAAATAACCTCTACTAAGACCTCTTCTTCAACACAAGGAGGATCCTTTTCCTCATCTTCACAATCTGATGCCACCTCACTAGCAATGAGCTCCTCTTCATCTTCAATCCAATCTTAAATCTCAAACTCATCCTCTTTCTTAGTAGTATCAATATTAGGCATCTCAAGACTAGGAATATTAGCCCAAGAAATCTCTCAGGGAGTAATGCAATCCTCAACATTAAAAGGGAAAAATGGATCAACTAGAGGACACGAAAATATGGGTTCAATGTCTTCTTGAGGAGGGGTGGAAGGGAGTTGAGTAGTTTCAAGTTTCTCTCCACTTAAACATCTCTTGTTCTTATCTTCATAAGTTGCCACTACATCTTTCCATCTTGGTAAGTTATGATTATAGGATTCTTCATGAGCCTGAGATATAAATGAAAGAGTGAATGATAGGTTTAGGAAACTTGGGGTTTCTTTGGGCTTGGTATCTTGTTTCCAAATTGGAAAATTATGATTAAAGAGTTCATTTTCTATTGCCATGATGGATTACCTTAACATATAATTGGCCAATTCAATCTCCTTATCAATATGAGTCTCAAAACTTAATCTTCCTTTCTCAAAATATTCTCCAAATAAGTCAACCTACTCAATAGTGATATCCTCCTTCCTTTGGCTGCTCTCTTGGATGAAATTCTAATAAGGAAAAATTTGCAGAATGCATGAAAGAATTGGGGTATTTTAGAATATGGTTGGATTAGTATCTTGGAAAGGCATAGTTGATACACATGAAGGTTAATGTGGGCTATATTTGGGTTGCCAAGACTAAGCTGGTTCATGAACTCTCAACCTCTCTTCTAGGTGGAAAATTAGGTCACAAAAATCAAGCATCTCATTAGAAATACCTTACTAATTAGATCTCTCTATAATCATCCATTCCTCTTTGAATTTCTCCAAATCATTTCTCACACATTTGATATAATCACTAGGGATGACTTGACCACAACCATTTCTAGTATCAGGGTCTAACATGTAGTCTTTTTAGCCAATGAGAGTCTTCTTGAAATTTACTGTGGAATGGATTAGAGAGGAACTAGGTGGGATAGGTGAAGAAAAATATTTCTAGGTTTGATTATAGGCAACATAGGATTGATAGGGATCATGACAAGATTGGATAAGGATTGTTCATATTGAGAGGGAAAAGGCAAAGATGGATATGTCTCCCCAACTTATGTTAAGACAAACTCAACCTCAAAATTATCCATGAATCACTCATGAGAAAACCATATAACAAGAAAATAACTTCAATTATAGTACCTAGACTACTTAACCAGTATATTTATGATTGGAGTCTCCATTGGTGCTTAGTGAAATTGCCTCTAAAGGCTAATGTCTTAAGGAGAACACCAAAACTCCTCAAATGCTTTGAACAAGAGTCCCACTAGGCATGCCAAAAATTATTGTCACTTGGAATTACACCTAATGAGGAGATGAAAAGTCTCTCCTAATTCAAGTGGAACAATGGAACCACCTCAAGGCTATGAGTCACCAAATGTGAGGTGGATCTCTATATTTGGGGCTAGTTCCCATTGATGTACCACTTTGATCAATCCTACTACAAAATCTTGGGGGATGAAAAGGGATAATAATAACTTAAATTAAATCTACTCTAGAGGAGGTGATACACCAAATATTTTCTCTACTCACACCATTTAACATGCACTTAGAACCAAGAAGATGTCTGCACATGCACTTCATCCAATGACAATCTTTTATTTCACATCAATATTTCAAGCATGGGGTCTTGAAGAGAGCCTAGGTTAGGAGGAATTAGATAATAGGTATTATAAGAAACATAATTGAATAGATTTCTCACTATATCTGCACTTCAAATAGACACTTCTTACTGACTTGTAAAAAAGAGATTCTAGAACACACAGGGCACTAGGAAGAGTAACATGTGAGGGTAAGCCAAAATAAACTTACGTAAGACCAACAACCATTGTGTACACTTAGTGAAAACTTGAATGTGGTAAAAAAAATATCTTTATTTGCTGAAGGAAAAAACTTGGTAGGGCTTTGTCATATAAAGAATAGCTAAAAAGGCTAGTTTATATAGAAATTATGAGAGGAGAGAGAGAACGGGAAGTTTAAAAGTCATTAAGACACTTGTCAAACTAAAAATATCAGTTATTTATGCATATGATATGGATATGTGGTGAGCCATTCAATATTGGGAACTGAAAGTGTCATCTCAAATCATCCAACTCTTGTAAAGTGGCCTAAAAACTCCTTTCCTTACATAGAAAATTACCCTTATGATTTTCCTTCACAAAACTACCTCATCACTACATAGGGTGATGTCTGATGATGGATTTGAGTAGGAGGTGTTAAAAATAGGCCCTCACATGTATTTTATTAGTCCTTGATCATTCTTTTGTTCTAGCCATGCACAATCATCCATGAATGTCCTAAAATTACTTATTTCCATGCACCTCTCACACTTGGAACCCAAAACCTTTCCAATTATATAATATAATTTATGCACAAAGAGGGATGACACTTTTCAAGAGTTTCCATGTCATCAATTTCATCAAATAGGCCTTAAAAGGATTTCCAAATGGAGTTTCACCAATTTTCCTAAGTGTTCACTACCCATTCACTATGACTGGTTGGAATGAAAGAGATGGTAGTCACACTTAGGAGATTTGATAACTCAAAAAATGACATGAATACTTTAAAAATTCCTAATCTACCTCTTGAAAGTGATTGCACCTTTTGAATCCTTTTCACACTTGCAAAACACATATTTTTTTTAAATCCCTATTTTGACCCCATTTGTATAGCTCCATAAAAAAATTGTTATTGGAGGCATCCTAAGAGAGCCTTATACAAGTTCCAAAAGTTTCATAGCCTTTTCTACCCATTTTGATACTTAATTTTCCATCTCTTCCCAATCGGATCTGTAGTGAGAGTTTTCAAGGGTTTTAGAGTGGTATGAAATCTTAGCATTTATTCATAAATAATAGACATTATAATTATATAAAAATTCCACTAAATTAATCTTAGGTATCATATCCATGATCTATAAATACCCTAAGGTCCCATGCAAAGAGTCATGAAAGTTCTAAGCATTCAAACTAGTCACTTGAGTCCTTTTCCTACAACTCTGTGAGGGTTTATGTGTTTTCAAACCCAAAATGGCTTATTTATGTATTCTCATACATACTAAAATATATAAAATAACATTTTTACCTCTATTTACATGATCTAATCATTATTATTTCTCACCAAGATCTATAAATGAGAATGACTACCCTTTAGAAACTAGGCCTAGACTTTGTCTAAAGGGTCTACCTGCAACTCAAGACTAAAAATGAATCTCCAATGGATTACCCTATAATTTTATGGTTATAAAACTTCATTTATAACCTAATTTACATTATTAAAATCACTTAAATTCTTTCAAAGAGCTGAAATTATAAAAGACCTCCTATTTGGAGTTAGGTTTACATGTTGTCTCACTAGGTCTGCCAACAGATCTCCTTGTCTAGACCACCTTGTTTGACCTCCGACCCTATATCAAGGTTTCCAATATTTCTTCAGGTGTTATCCAAATTAAAAAATCATATGGGAAGGTATTTTATAGTTCTGGTCCACCATTTCATCTTTTCCCTTCAAAATCATCCCTTTATGCAAGGCAAAAGTGCCCTACCTCTAAGATAGAACAAAGACATATTATCCTATTGGTATCATATTAAAACTAATTTTATGATGTTATATAGGTCATATTTATGGTCCATACCAAATTTAATCCAAGACAAGACAATGTTTATTGAAATTGAAACTCTTGATTTGAAATATTGTAGTTTTAAAATTACTTAATATGTTTCCAATATCACTTATAATACCTCCAATTTCTCTCTCTAACACCTTTAACCCTCCAACCATCTCTATACTCTTGTGAATACAAGACTGGTTCTATAACTTGTTGACTGAGACAACTTCCTTCAGGACTGTTGTAGGTATGTATGTGTATGAGTTAGTCCTTGGAAATTAATGTTAAAACCCTCCCATGGATCCCCAGTCTCTTTTTATGTTTTTTTACACCTTGTTTCATCAAATGCTCTAGAATCATCTTGGTATAGTCCTTATAGGTCACTATTAGATTGAGACAATCATTTACCCATCTTCCTCTACCTGTAGGTTACTTGCTTGATTTTAATTTAAACATAGAGATTATAACATCCCTTTGATACTTATATAATATAATCTAGTTGTAAACATAAATTTTTCATGTTCATGGTTTGAAAGGAGGTTTTCTTCAAACATTTCAACCTTATTGCTTTCTGCCCTACTTACTTGACCTGTAGGTGTATGCTTCGATTTCAAATGGATTGCTTATGATTTCATTTGACCTTTTGAGAGACCTTAATAGGTCACACAATATGTTATTTAAGTGGTATCCTTCTTAAAATTCTTAATACATTATCCAATCCACCAAGAAGCTCTCTTCATATTTGATTGAGATAAGTCCTTTTAGAGCCTATTTTAGATGTCTTTGGGTATGGAAAGGGTATGTAGGTATGGATTAGAAGTCATATTTGAACCCTTCAAGATGATCCTTTATTCATAAAATACCTCTTATATATTTTAATCATTTTATCATGATGTTAGGGCTAGGTTATAACCTTGAGTGATACATATCTCCTTTCGATCATGGACTATAGAGTTCTTTGCTTGCTTTCAGTACATTTAGGGCCATATTTGAGTTTTCCCAAAACCATCCTCCTTTTTGTAATTATCTTTAAAAATCTTCATATGTCTTATACTATATGAGGCCTACAAGGCTGAGAAATTGGTAAGTCTCAAGGATATTTTAAGCTAAAGTATAATCTCACTCCAAAACCTACAGGGCCTCTATTTTGGCCTTTTAGAGATAAAGGACCTAAAAACTTATTCATGCCATTCAAAAATGACTATACACTTTCTTTGCTTTCTAGGAGTTTTTATTGGCCTATCAAGACTTTTATAGTAATATAAGTGAAAAGGGAATGTGATATTTCTTTTATACCTTCTGTACACACCTAAAAGTTATGCTCAGTCACTTGTGGAAAGTTGTTTTTGAGAGGCAGACAGTGAATTGGGTGTAGATCATTATGAACTATGAGTGTGGAAAAGAATCATATGCCCCTTGATGAAACTCCAAATTAATTTCAAGTAAAAACAAGAAATTTTGACACAAGCCCATCTCCCCTTACACTAGTATGACATCATCAGGGCCTAACGGTGATTGTTTTGATAGAAAATATAGGTAGATCATGAAATTTGAGAAAAAAATGGTCTCAAGGTTCCAAATGAGTTTATAACCTATCCAAAAAACTTTAAAAAATATCCTCATAGCATCAATTATATGAAAAAATTACCAATACTTCCTTTTCAATGTTAATTTCACCTCTGAATGCATCTAAGACAATTGTAAGTGTAAAATGGACTAGTCTGCAAGCATACATAAGCCTAGAAGAGGCTTATCATGCTTATGAAACTCCAAAACCAAGATTATTTTGGTTAAACTTGTGAATAGGCATTATACAACATATGAAACCATCAAACGCATCAAACCAAAGCAAAACATTTTGTAACTAGCTCAAAAGGAGACCCCCTTTGGATGTGAATGCATAAAAAGCTACCTGAGGTCTTAGCAATGATTCATAAAGGAGAATCTATGGAATATAAACTTCCTAAAATGTATTTTACTTAGACTCAAATTAATTTAATTCCTCAAAATAATTCCTCCCAACTCTAACTGTATGGCCCATGCCAAGAGTTTGAAAATGACCTTTCTTGGGTTGTAAGGACAAGAAGGAGAAATAGAAGTAAAGAATGAACTTTTTGACATTTTATCAGCATATCATACATGTAAATTATTTTATGGAGGTTAATAGATGCTTTCCCATGTTTTTTGTTATAGATGAGCTCACCAAATTTGTATAAGTGCCCAAAAGGGCCTAAAATCAAGGAGAAATTGCCTCTTTATGTACATAACTAATTTTTTGACTGACTCTGACTACCTCGTGACAAATTATGGCCTCCTCCACATTGAAATATGTTTGGGTGAAATTTTTTTTCCCTTTTAAATTTCATACAAGTCATTAAATAAGCCAAAATATGACCAAAAAGGCAATTTTACATATGATACATGGTAACAGATCAATTTTATGACTTAGGAACAATTTAAAACACCTAAATAGCCACATTAGGACATTTTCAAAACAAATTTATCCTTTTACCATGAATTTTTAGGATTTAATTTAGTTGACTTTGGCTGACTAGACTAGTATAAGGATGATGGACTTAGACCAAGGCTAGGCCAGGGATAAATGAGATATTTAGACTAACATGAGACCCTATTAGACATATAGAAGCATTGTAAAAGTTTCAATATGTATGGGTTGTCCCAATTTGACTAAAACTCAAATTTTTTCAATACTCTACTAGGGCACTTCTGATTATCATATATTTTGGAGACCACATTCTCCTATTCTTCTAATTCTGAGCTCTCCACACTTTTTCCCGTGATGGCAATATTTTAGTGTGAAACTTGTCTCAGGATTGGTCATTGTTGTAAGCATTTATCTTACACTCTTAAATTAGGTTTTTTTTAAAGTGTGTCACTTATATGTTTTCATTGAATCCTTCTCATTCCCCTGATTTTGGGGCCCATTATAGCTATAATTATATTTTGATCATTGATGATAACCATGCATCTAAGCATTAGCTTATCTAGATGTGATCTATTCCATGGGTTAATCTCTCACTTTCTCTCTCTTTTTGAGAGTCCATCCTTCTCTTTCATCGTAGCATTTCCTCTCAAGGGGGCATCATGGGCCATTCCTAATTTCCTATTGACAACTCTTTTCTTTGAAAATATGTTACTTCACTTGGATATCACACTATGCCTTCTCAAATAGGGGCAAAATGTAGACATCCAATTTCTAACACCATTTGTGTTGAAATTATTAATCTTACTCAAATTGCATTTAAATTCCCAATTTGGGTCAAAATCATTAAAACATGCTAAATGGTTTTAACTTGTCATATACAAGTGTCGATTTAGGCCAATGTATCCATAAATGGGGCAATGCATTTTATGAGATTCCTAACTTTGATCAATTCATTTTGAGTCAAAATGATGATTTCACCTTTTTTTGTTCTAGATCACTCTTTTTTTCTAATTTATTATTACACATCACGTATCATTATTATTTTATGTTAGCAACATACTAAATAGGATAACAGTTCCAATGCATCTAACATCACCTTTAAATTCTTCCCAAGTCAAATTAAAACCCAGTAATATGACTTTCTAACCATTTTGATTAATTGAGGTCCAATTTCTAAAGAATTACACAAATATTTATTAATCTTACTTCAATCTAATTAATTCAAATCAAGAGCTTAAGTGGATTTTTCAGAGAGGTTATTGATTATATAAATATTAGAAATTGATTCCCAATATATGCATCACCTAGTGACATCATCTATGGGGTGGCATCCATAAGCCATAAATGCATAAAATATCTAAATTATGGGCACCCATGAATAATTAACACCTCTTCCTCCCAAATCATTATGAGGATATTAATGGATTTAATTCCAAATATTAGATTAATTCATGGCCACACATCTCAATCTTGATATGGTTGATCATGGTTGATCTTACCATTTCTAAAATCTATAAATAGAAGAGCATAGAACACCATTTCTTAAGCTTATATTGTATAAACTTATAATACTAAAATATCTTGACAAGTCATTTGTGTTTTTATTATTGTGTTATTTGCACTTGGATTAGCATCATTGATAGGCATATTAGGTAGTTTATATCATGAGCCTAGGTTATGTGTAGAGTTATTAAGGAAATGGAGGACAAAAGAAGTCATTGTTGATAAAGTCTAAAGCTCTAGATCGAGGGGAAAATTTGCTTGGAGCATTTTTTGAGTAATGGAGTCATTTGGAAAGGTAATGGTTGATTACTTTCTTTCATTTGAATCTTTTTATCATTATCAACCCCCACATGAATAGATTGGCTTGATTTGTTTAGTTCTTTATGTATTTCTCTTTAATTTATTGACTAATTCTTGACTAATCAAATTTTGTAATCCACTATTTTGGAGACCATATTCTCCTATTCTTCTAATTCCAAGCTCTCGATACATTTTACCATGATGGCAATATTTTAGTGTGCAACTTGTCTCAGGATTGACTAATAGCATAAGTGTTTTGATTACACTCTCAAATTGGGTGCATTCAAAGTGTGTCACTTATATTTATGGATTGTATCCCTCCCATTCACCTCATATTTGGGGCCCATTATACCTCTAATTATATTTTGATCATTAATGGTAACCACATGTGTAAGTATTAGCTCATCTATATGTGATCTATTCCATGGGTTATTCTATTACTTTCACTCTCTTTTTGAGTGTCCATCCTTCTCTTTCATCCTTGTATGTCCTCTCAATGGGTAATCATGGGGAATTTACAATTCCTTCTTGAAAACTCTTTTCATTGAAAAGATGTTGCTTTACCTAAATGTCTTTCTATGCCTTCTCAAATAGGGTAAAAATGTAGACATCCAATTCCTAACACTATTTATGTTGATATTATCAATCTTACTCAAATTTCACTTAAATGAATAATTTAGGTCAAAATCACTTAATTACGATAAATGGTTTGAGCCTATCATATACAAGTACTAATTTGGGCTAATGTATCCCTAAATAGGGCAATTCTATTTATGTGATACCTAACTTTGACCAATTAATTTTGAGTCAAAATGACAATTTCTCACCTGGGTGCTCTCAATTACTCTTTTCTACCAATTTTATTGCATGAGACACATGCCTTTGTTATCTTGTGTCAGAAACATCCTAAATGTAATTACAATTCATATGCATTCAACATCACCTTAAAATTCTTATCCAGTCAAATTAAGACCTAGTAATAAGATTTTTTGATCAGTTTTAGTAATTGTTCACCAATTTCCAAAGAATTGCACTAAAATTGATTAATTATATTTAATTCTAGTTAATTCGAATCAAGAGCTTAAGTGTATTTCCATGGATGTTATTGGTTATTTCATCAATGTAAATTGATTGTGAATAGTTACATCATCAGGTGATGTCAACTATGGGGTGGTATCTACAAGCCATAAGTGCCACAAATATCATATTAAGCCATCCCATGCCTCTTTAATGCCTCTCTATCACAAATATTTATGATGACATTTATTGATTTTAGCCTCCAAAAATGAATGGATTCTTAACCACATATCTTTATCTTGAAATGGATGATCTAGGTTCATTCTTCACAAATTGGAAAATCTATAAATAGAGAGGTCATGAACATCATTTTTAAGCTTAAATTCTGTAATATTATAATGATAAAATATCTTTAAATTGTGTAATATTATAATGATAAAATCTCTCCACAAGTCATTTTTGTTTTTATTATTGTGTTATTTGCATTTGTATTATCTTCATTGATAGGCATATTGGTTAGTTTATATCATGAGCCTAGGTTATGTATAGAATTATTGATGCAATGGAGGAGCAAAGAAGCCATTGTTGATAAAGACTAGAGCTCTATATTAATGGGAGAAAATGCTTAGAGATGCCTTTGAGTAATAGAGTCATTTTGAAAGTTAATGGTTGATTACTTTTTTTTATTTGTATATTTTTATCATTAGCAACCCTTGAATGAATAGATTGGCTTGATTTGTTTAGTTATTTATCAATTTATTTTTGATTTATTGACTAATGCTTAACTAATCAAATTTCATAATCCACTCTACACCTAATGCCAATATGGATTAATCAAAAAATCTAGATTAAATCAAATTACTCTAATCTCTAAGATATTAATGATCATAAAATCACTCACCTATGATAAAATCACCCAAGCATAAACCTGGATTAACACACAAGTCAATTCCTCAAAACCATTAAACCATGTTAAGTAAACCATGAGCAAATATCTATCTCTATCAAGCAACATTAAACACATTATACTAACCATTTATTATACATCTAATCATGTGCTAGCTATCTATGGTGTGTGTATGGTACTAGTTAAATTTTTTTTCATCCTTCAGCATCTTGATCTATGTCATCCTCTCTCATGATGCTCTCCTTCCATCACACTTTGAAGGCTAAGTTCTCCTGTGTCAATCTCACAACAATACAAGTAGTTAGACCATAACAATCATGATGTATATTCATCATAAAATATAGATAAAAGAATAAATCAACATGATTATAAAGTAAACATTTACTTATAGCTTATTCATAGAGGGGTGATCATATAACCTAAGTAATACCCTACTAACCCATATCAGCATATTTCTCATAGCTTAGTTAAAAATATCTAAATCTAAATTTGTCAACTATAGATATCCACAGATATTCTAGAATGTTTTCTTGGTGAGGAATCAAGATGTAACATCCTTCCCCCTAAAGCTAGTCATCATCCCATAATGAATCTTACTTAAACATAAGTTCTGAATTAATTCTTCTTAGCATAGGAATAATATGATTTGCAATATCAAATTAATCAAATAAATGGAAATTACTTGTAGAATTTATTATAGTTCCTACAAGTTGTACTATTCCTATAGTATTGGTCTCACAAGACCCTGCTCTGTGACATCTCACTAATATGTAGACAAGCTTTATGAGTATTACTTACTCTAATTGATTCTATCATGACCACTATAGGTTTGAGAACCATCAAGACAAGTCTATATACTATAAAACTAACCACTTTTATTACCTTGAAGGGTCCCACATATCAAAGTGAAAGTTTCACTAACTTTCTAAAATCACATAAAATCATCATATAAGATTAAAAAAAATGACTAGGGAGATTTCCACAAGATCTTCTAGCCCTCTGCACATGTATCTATCATAGAGAGTGTTTTTATCATTCTAGATAAAATTAATTAGGAAACCTAGCAAGAATGATGTGTACAATTTAATACTTTCACTACTCCATGTAGATTCAGATAAGTATACCATGTGAATATTGTCACTAATCCATAGAGATCCAGATAAGTATGATTATGAATAAGAACTATAAATACTACATTTCCAATATATACAAAATTATGAAATAAACATTTCACCATATACATGTGTATGGTCATATGATTGAATTTGACAAGTTTGTTTGTTAAATCTTAAATTCTCCAAGTCTGTTGATCAGATTTAAATCATTAAATATTAATTCAATATAAGGCTAATTAGGATACCATCCTATTTTTTAAAACTCACATTCCTAATTCACCACTCTTCCCTTAGGTCTCCATGACCTGATGATCTCCAAAATGTGTACAAGGTTCAATGAAACACAAATACATACTATTAGATCATAGAAATCAATCATACATGCTAAGTAATTTTATATGTAATGACATACATATAAGAGAAATCATAGAGTTAACCCATAATTATATTAAGTTATTACTATTTAAACATACTAGTATCATATTTATAGCTTAACTTGTAGTGTTATATTCATTATTAGAAGGAAATAATGTTAAAATTATCAAAGCATACATATCCCAAGGATCACACCATACTTTCAACCTTATTATGGAATAAGCAAGACAATATCTCCCTACTTGCTCCACTATAATGAAATAAATTAAAAGTTTATCTCAACCCCTAGATTGATAAGATGTTCTTCACCTCCTATACCCTACTCACTTCTAGTGAAAGGTACAAAAATAACTCTTGAAAACAACATGCATTAAGTAAAAGAGAATAATATCAATCTAATCAAAGGTGTATAATATAATTCTAATTATAATCAACTTATAATTCTTAATCTAGAATCTAGTATCTGATTTAAGGTTTGCCACTCCACATGGTTTAAAATCACAAGTTACATAAAGTAGTGACTCTAAAGAGTCACAAGTTAAAATTAGAGAACTATCATCTCAACAACAAATATCTTAAATATCCACACAAGGTACAAATGAATCACTACAACCCAAGTTGAAAAATTCACTACATACATACCAAATTTGTAAGTATAGTATCACAATCTGTTTCCACAACATGGAGAAATAAAATAGTAACGATAAGATGTATCAATCCATCCAATACTACAACTTCTATCTCAATAATAAGTACAATAAATTATCCCACAAGCTCATGGGAATATGATCCAAAATAAAATTTTAGAAATAATTTTCAACATCATGAAAATAAGAGTCCTCTTAGTAACTTATAATGATGTCAAAGAAAATGAGACAATAATAAATCATCTCTAAAGTAACTAAGAGGGACACACATTTATAAGCCATGTAACTTAAGGGTTTCAATCCAAAAATAAACTCCTAACTTAAAGGAATTCTCAGGTAGACATCCACACTCTTCTATAAGAAACTTCCCGCTGCCCTAGGTGGTACTAAAAAAATGATCTTATAATATTTTCCATTTCTAGGATTAGCAAACATAAGACACAAAAATTAAGGATACATATTTAAGTGAGAAGAATCACGTGATTATAAAACATTCACAACATAAAGCACAAATGGTGGAGGTGACTTTATTACCAATAATATTGTATTCATACTTGAGGTGTTCTTTCTAAGTGATCAAACTATGGTATAAATCTCTTGTTCATATTATGAACTAATTATATACTCACCTAACCAAGACTTATATACAACCAATAACATTGGTTCAATTGATAAACCAATCCCTTAAAAAACTAAAAAGGGTAGGATTTCTCTTAAAGGTACACACTCAATGTACCTCACATATTTCATGAATGTCTCCTACTTACAAAAGTCACCAAGCCATACAGAAGGTTATACCAAGTCCCAAAACTCCAGTCATTATCATGGTTCTACATTGAATTACTACTATCTAAAATACTAGTGAAATATTTCATGTCACTAAGTTCAAATTAGTGAGAAGAAAGGCACAAAAATTCTAATGAACTCATTAGGTCCTAGAGTTTGAGCCACAACTCTGATACCACATGTAACAACCTCAATAGGTTAGACATAGAAATACATGATTTTTTTAATTAAAAATATATTCCAAAATTAGATTACACCATGGGAATATACATAAACCATAATAAACTCAATGCCTGATAATATCAAAAATCATAATACATCACATAACACCAATCTCTAAAATCATGAAAGTACACGTCATAATGGGAATATAGAAAGTAATCACATTAACTCCACTACAATTGATACAAGTCTATAACCACTATTGTCAAAGTGAAATATTAAGTAATTAAAACTCTTCATGACAATATTTAATGACTATTTAAATATAATATAATGTACATATAAGATACATGGCTCCCTCAGAGCATAGCTCTCGAACTCAAGTATCTGTGGCAATCTCAAGTGTCATCTTGATAAGTAGTATTATTGTCAGGAGGGAGAACATCATATAAGTAATTTTCCACACCAACCATAGAACAATTATCCCATACACTAATCCCATCAAAAAATGTACTTCCCTTCATGTTCAAGTAGATAGTGATAGTATGTGAATCTAGAGAGACAAGCAAGTACCCATGTGTTGTATGATTTTGAAGCTAAAAATGCAGTGTATCATATAAAACCATTCTATTTCAAGATATCATATAAACATGTAAATCATAATCATTAAATAACAACATCTCTCTAAACATACTTAATTCATAATCATAATTTATACACACCACTTGATCTAACTACCTTCATTTGTCATTGTGACACTAGTAAGCCAATGAAGTCAATCTCACTCCTTACTCCATATCAACAATATAGATTTATCAAATACCATTGAACCAAAATATTTATTTAATTTACATCCTACTATCAAATACATCATATAACATGCTAAACGTAGGAGTACCCAAAACATACATTTTTTATATCGATTGCATGAATGAATATTACATTAATCTATATCCCATACTAGAAATAATGACTATAATCTATACCAACTAATTAAAATACACATAATTGTAGATTTCAACTACCATAATTTGTTTCCAAAAATACTACACCCTATGATAACCCATATTACCATGGTCTAGTATTCTAAGACATAACTACTAGTTTCTCATAATCAGTCACTTAAAATTGTCTTAAGTACATGGAAACATAAGATTTTATTCATATTATTAGGTATATCAAATCAAGTCAGTTCCCATATAACATAATAGCATATGAACATAGCATCCATCTTAGTATACACTACACTCTTCAAGATTGTGTGCATGCACACACAAGATCTTACCAACTAATACAAAACACACTACTCATAGCAATAATTAGCATGCATACAATAAATTAGTAAAACATAGATATGAGTCTAAATATAATGTTTATAGTATGTACCATCTAGATATAACATACATTTGTATTGTAGTAATCTATGATACACCATACTATCAGAGTTTACAACTACATAAAAACATATAAACTAACTTATGATTTTAAGAATCAAATGATCTATGTAGATAATAACAAGCCAGAAAGTATGATATTATACCACCTAGGTATACCCTATAATTAAACTACATACTAGCATTCTAAAGCAACACAACATATAAACATACATCATGATGCACCAATATATGCTAAGTAAGTCTAAACACTTTTACATATTAACATTGTCATAATAATGTACTTCACACAAGTACTCAATACTAAATACATATAACTAAAATTCAATCAATAATTTATAGAGAAATAAAGAACTCATAAACCCATTATTACATTCATTTAAATGTCTCATTTAATTTTCTAAGAAGTTGTTTTAATATGGTTATAGTTTTCAATTCTTATATAGGATTGATTATACATCATAAGATGACACCACATGTAAATACTCCAACACTATATCAATGTTTACTTATGTACTTTAATCAAGAATATCACATGACCTTAACTTGGTAGAAGCTTATGTTTATGTTAATATAATTTCACAATTTTGAGATCCTGACCAAATGTGTTTATTCTTGTCAACAATGTAAACGTATACAATCTAGTATACCCAATGTACATTAAATTTCACAATGACTCCTAAATCATTAGATACATTAATTTCATTTACACATAAATATGTTCAACAAAAAAATATCATCATTATCCCTTATGATCCTTAGATAAATACTTGGTCAATATAATTTTATTGACAGTCTAACCTAAACATGACAATATTTCCATAATATTAAGGAACAAGTAGTCACATTTATTATCATTGAGGTTATACATCACTAAGAGCTGCCAAGGTGTATAGATATTTATAATCTATTGATTTTGTTGTACTAACAACTATAAAATTAGTTTATCAGTATACAAGTAATTTTAAAATTGATTACATGTAACTTAGGTATTATGAACTTAGTATAATTCATTAATTATAACTGGGATATTATGTAATAGAATATTAATTATTGTAATATTATATACATACTCAAGTTACCACATACTCATATTAACTTTTATATTATCTCGATAGGCTATAAAATATATTAGTTAAACATGTCATAGAAGTAGAAAAGTTGTTCAAGTAACCACATGGGGTAGTCAATAATTTAACAAAACATTAATGTTCATTGCATGAGAAATATAGAGCCACTATTAAAAAAAAATATATGTTATGAAGTTTCCAATGTATCTTTATATTTTCAGTAAATTATGGATCACTTAAAGATGTATCCACTAATAATTCACCACATGCTCAAGTTTATGTTTTACTACATAACATATAGACTAGTATCACATTAGTATATTATGTTCTCAAGTTGATTATTAATTAATATATTCATGGCTGAATATGTACATATGTAATTAACTAATATTAAGATTAAAATGCAAGTTGCTATCCAAAATCAAGTCACCATTATATCAATGTTATATTAATCATTATTAAATTATTTTATATTTCCAATTCCCATTTGTTATATTAATAGTCACTTGTTATTAACCGATGACATCAACTAAACTTAAAGATTAATGTCCACATAACCTTGTTATTAGATAGCAATGTGTTCCTACATCCCATGGTGGATGGTTTAGCAAATAGTGATGCCACAAGTATCTATTTGATATCTAATAAAATACTCGCTGCACAATTATGTCATTAGCTAAATTTTATAGCCCTGGTAAAAGTTCAATGACCCCCAAACTTAGTATAAACTGAAACTAAGTGTGTAGTGATCCTATTCCTTGTAAAATCTAGGAATTAAATATTTTAACCCTATGGTCAAGTGTAGTGACCATTTGTATATGACAGAAGTTGAATATCATAACATTGGCACTTCAATACAATGATGATGACATAGCTTTCAAAAATATACAATGACTCTACAAAACGCAATAATTTATTTGATATTCCAAACTCCATGAATCACTTAATTACACAATTAATTTGTAGCGATTTACAAAACAATCTATTCAAGGTGCATCATAGTCTTATTTTCTAATGTAGAATTCAATGAATTAATAATAACAACTAGGCTAGAATAAAGGATAATAAATTGACTTCAAATTAATTATAACTCAAATCAACAAAGTAACTTTGTGACTTAACTAGAACATTGATGCCATCAGCAATATAATTGAAATTATTATAGTTAAATGAATATTGACATCATTAACAATATAGGTATATTTGCTAAATTAGATGTATATAATTATGTTTATTATGTCTTAGATTTTTGAAAAGAACAGTGATGCCAACCATCACACATGGATGAGTTTTATCAAAAACAAAGTGTTCATAGAATATATATTGGCTGAAATTAAATACCAATTCATTCAATCAACACCTATACACCTTAGGATTCAGAGACTGGGATTTTAAAAATAATACTAGAACTCATGCCCATCTATGATTTTTCTGATTATTAAATCATTATTTGAAAATTTTAAAATTATATTATATCTAAGTGATGACATATGCAGTCTCATAGCTATAATGAGGCAATGTTTCACTATATGGAATCAAAATGAAATCCAAAAATTATATTTTATCATACGATCCATTCCACTATTACGCAAACAATTCAATTAGATAATAATATATCTTTCCATGATCATGAAAGTCAATACACTGCCTACTTGGAATTTGAAATTTCTTATGATTTTTGAATTCCTATTAGATCATCTCTTTCTTCACATGTCTCATTCCTTGTTCTGTGTATGCCTCTCCTCCCCTTTTCTCTCCTTGCTTACCAATTTTTATAATTTTTTAAAACCTGGATATCTTTATTTTTATTATATTATTTAATACCTTTAAATTATTTCTTGACCTTACTTTTCCTTTTAGCATGATGCCCTTATTTTCTCTTTCTTCTTTTTATTTTATTCTATGTATTTTTTAATTTTAAAACAGTCATTTTATTTTTCTATTTTTATGTTTTTGTTTTTATATTAAAACATAATTTCCAATTATCTTTATGCATTTTTAATATTAATTAGAAAGATTAGTAAACTCACTAATTAAATTAGCACTTTCTAATACCAAGATAGATAAATAAATAAATCTAGATTAAATCAAATTACATTAATCTCCAAAATATTAATGATAATAAATGCAATCACACAAGATAAAGTTACTCAAACATAAACATGGATTAACACACAAGTCAATTCTATAAAACTATTAAACCATGTTGAGAAATCATCATCAAAGAAGGTGACGTAGATCGAGATGTCAGAAGATGACATAGAAACCAATTAGTACCCTATGCACACCATTGATAGATAGTACATGATTAGATGTGTAATGAATGGTTAGCATAGTGTGTTTAATGTGTCTTTTAAAATATATATATATATATATATATATATATATATATATATATATATATATATATATATATATATATATATATATATATATATTACAAGACACATTAAACACACTATGCTAACCATTCATTACACATCTAATCATGTACTATCTATCAATGGTGTGCATAGGGTACTAATTGGTTTCTATGTCATCTTCTGACATCTCGATCTATGTCACCTTCTTTGATGATGATTTTTCTTTATAACACTTTGAGTCCTAAGTTCTCTTGCTCCAACCTCAAAACAAGATAGATAGTTAGACCATAATAATCATGATATATATTCATCATAAGATATAGTTAAAATGACAAATCAACATGATCATAAAGTAAACATTTACTTAGAACTAACTCATAGTATGGTGATCATGTAACTTAAGCCTGTCTTGCTACCCCATATCAACATATATCTTACAACATAATTAAAAATAACTAAATCTAAATTTGTCAACTATAGATATCCACGAATATTCTAGCAAGTTTGCTTGACAAAGAATCAGGATGTAACCAATAAAATAGATGCACTATGAATAACATGCATATAAACTATAAAAGTATAATATATGAAGATGTATCTTTAAAAACATATGTATAGAATAAATGTTACTCCATATGATTCTATGATATAAAAAACATAACATATATGATAATCATTTTAAAATATAATATTATGAAGCATACTATAATATGTTGACCATAATAAATACATAATCTAAATCATGCAATTATAATATTAAAAAACAAAATAAAATAGATAATATAAATGATACCAAACATAGTTTTTTTGTGATATGAAATCACATATTGTAATAACCAAAAAAAATTAGAAATTGAAATACAATGAATTGATATAAAAGAAAATACATTATAGAAGAAATAGGAGTCATTTTTATGGAAACGCAAGTTCAAATGGAGTTATGGATCAAAATTTATGGCCTCCATAAGTTTGGTCTCTAGAAATTTAGTTTCAACATCATTTCCCTTTGATTGAAAATAACTCAACTCTTGGAGTTACCTTGATTATACTTATGTCATTTATTATTATCAAAAAATTTAGATCTTATTTTAAAATCAAAGAGTTTTCTTCCTATTTTTGTCCTTACCACTATAAAAAAATACCTATTATATCTCTATTGACTTGTGTGCATTGTCTTCTTATCCAAAACTTGTTTTATTTTTTATTTATTTTTATTTGGTACCTACTACTCCTAATCTACTTAATATTTTTTATATTCACCATATTTTT
This sequence comes from Torreya grandis, assembly GCA_037957365.1. NCBI lineage: Eukaryota > Viridiplantae > Streptophyta > Pinopsida > Cupressales > Taxaceae > Torreya > Torreya grandis. The sequence goes on along the minus strand of JARHVA010003814.1, from coordinate 1,512,616 downwards.
CATGAAATATATATAAATTTGAAACATTAAACATTGTATAGATATCAAAAATCTATATTAAACTTACCTAATAAGCATTTCAATTTATTTTATTTACAATTCTACATGGTCCATTTTTTCTTATACTTCAACTTGGTGTATGTGCATGTTAAAATTATTTCTTTCCTAATACAAACCATCACTAAATCTCCTTCTTAAAATACCTTTGAACTTATTATTACATTTTTCATTACTTTATTCTTCTCACTACTTTCCTATAGATTTCTCTTCAATTCTTTTTGTAATTATTTTATATGCTCTACAAATGATTTTGCATCATCACTGACTCATTCTATAATTGGTAACTGTACTAAATATAAAATACCCATAAGATTTATCTATTAAAACATTGAAATGATGATTTTTCTATTGATCTATTCACTGAACTATTATATGCAAACTTAGCCTATGGTAAAGCCATGTCCCATTACTTGAGCTTCTCTCCAACTATGTATCTCAATAAATTTTTAAAACTAATAAATTTTTAAAACTAAGCCATGTCCCATTACTTGAGCTTCTCTCCAACTATGCATTTATTAGAGCAATAATCTTCCTTATAGAATCCTTTAGGGGTAATCACCCTAATTAAGGGAATTATACATGTGTAACTATGGTTATGATTCGTGGGTATATTATAAAAATCTCAAATTTGCATAGTGAACTATATTCATAACTATGCTTATAATCTAAATGAAGTGACACTCAAAAACAAATTTGCATCATTTTAGGATTATTTTGCCTCATACAGATGAATTACTATTTTCTATGCATGTTTAAAGTTAGCCTTAAAAACTATAATTTTATCATATTGGGAAGGACATTCTTGAGACTAGAATGGGTACTCTATATCCTAACTAAGCATGATCATAGGCCATGTACCTGGTCCTATACATGATTTTCCATCCCTAGTTCATATTTTTGGTTTCATTTTTTAGCCACAAATCCATAAACATGGATATCTCCAACTATAGCTTCAACGTAGACAACATCTATTGTCAATGTTTTTGTGCTCCTAAGTAGTTTCAAAAATGAAATTAAAGGTCTTTTATGAGGTATTCGTCATAGCAACATATGTAATTTTTTTGTCTAGATGTTTTCTAAGTGATTAATTTTTAAGAGGTGGGTACTAGAGGCATACAATTAAGTTGGATAAGAACTTGTCTCTTGATTGCATAAACATTGCATTTGATCATTCAATACTCACCCATAAATCACACACTCATATATTACAGTATATCATCATGATACATGGTGAAATTAGGGGGATTATACAAGAACATGATAGTTCTTTTAGTTTTTCAAATGAATTATGGTTTTTGTATTACTTGCCTCTAAAGTTGACCTAAAAACTGATATTTTCTCATATTGGTAAGGATGTTACTGAGGTCAAAATGACTACTCCATATCTTGACTAGGAATTATCTAAGTTAAAAAACCTTGTCCTAGATGTTATTTTTTACCCCCAAAGTGGTAGAAGTGCCATTTTTCAACCAAGAAGCATTAGAGGAGGAGATTCATCCAACAACAACTTCAACATTAATAACATTTATTGTTAGTTTTTCCATGATCCTGAGTAGATGTAAAAACTCACATCAGGATGGATTCAAAGGTAGTAGTCATGAAAAAACATGTCATGTTTGTACTTATATATGTTGGAAGTGATGAATTTCCAAAGGAATGTCTTGAAGGTGAAAATGTCAGTTGGAGGATAATAAATTATCTCTTAACTACCTAAAATTTTCATTTAAGTACCAATTAGTATGTTATCTATCACAGATTCATATCTTAAGTTAGACTAGTATTTTCTTAAATGTGATTATAAGGCTTATACAACTACATGAAGGTTATTTTAATCATCTCTTAAGTTAGAGAATTATTTTCTAAATTTAAATCATTATCAACTACCACAAATTCATCTCTTATGTTAAATCATCATTTTGTGAGGTGAAATTATTGTATATGGATATGTTAAATTATTTTAATATTGTTTTTCCAATGGTATGGTTATTAATATGATTTTATTATTTTGAAGGGCATTATCAAAATGGAATTGAGAGACTCAATCAATCTTCCATGGTATTTTACAAATTCAATTGATGTGAAAGTAACTGTTAAAGATTGTGGCAATTTTGTAATTGAAAGAGTGGAAGTGTGTAAAGTGGTGCCTATCATATCCGAGGAGGAATTTGAGGTGGTAAAAGAGCCATATATATTTGGTATTAAGTGCACATAAATTATTTTTGATAGGTTTGCAAATAGAGTTACAACACTTATCCCTTAATTACCCCCTCAAGGTTTGTTACATACATTGTAACTACCTCCCTTAATAAAAATTAAGTTATTTGAAAGGCCATATTTATTCTTTTCTAAAAAGGTGTATGTTGGGTATTAAAAAAATGCAAAGGATCCCACTCAAATTTTTTGGAAGAAAAAACAAATTTTGGGAGTATATTAGTATTGTAAGAATTTTTCATTTTATTTTATTTTAGTGTGTATTATTAACATTAAAAAATGGCTTAAAATTTAAAGGCTACAAGGGGCTCCCAAATAATATTGAAGTATTAAAAAAATATATTCCTCAAAGTCTAATATATCAAGCCATATGAGTTTTTAAAATAAAATTTATTAAAAGTTGGCTTGTATAATTAATCATTAAATCATTTAGATATTACAAAAAGTAATAAGAAATTAAGTAGTAAATGTAAGGAACCTAATATTAAGTAGAATTTTCTCATTCCTTTTTTAATTCTATCCAATATTAAGGAGGTGATCATCTTTAACTATGAGCTTTCACTTAATATTTTCATTATATTCTTCATTAATAATTTTTATGTACATGAATACATTAGTGTATTGATCATCTAGAAGATTTATGGGAGCCAAAATTTGACACTTAATAAGTGGTTCAAGGTAGCCTACTATTGTAATGTGATTTTTAAGTGGCATATCATTAACTCTTATTGAATCATTATATTATAGTAATGCCCCGCATAATATGCCTCAGGTTCTACCAACTTAACTACTGAAAAATTGTACTCTTGTAGGTGATCTCAAAACTATAATGGTTGATTGTCACCCTGGACTATTTTAATAAAGCACTCTTTTTTTTTAAAGATAGTAATTTATATATTCCTATAATCCTTGAAGGGAATGACCCCAATTCAATTTTTTTTCCTCTTATCCTATGATAATGTTAAAATGTATAACTATGATTTGAAACTTATCTAATAAAATGCAATGAAACAAAGAAAAACATTGTACAATGCATTAATTGTTAATAAATTACTATAAAAGGAAAAAAAAGAAATGAATGTAAAATTTGAAATTTTTGATTTATTATCTCATCCATATTTAGAATTAAGGGTTTTTTACATGTTTGTAATTCTTTACTAGCACTTATAATTTTTACATGTGAGAAGGTTCATGTCATTTATATATAGATGCATAAATATAAAGAACGTTTAGTTAGATATTTTAAAATATGAAGTCAAATGCCATTAATTTGTTTTAAAAGTTTAAAAAATAGAATATAGACTATTTTTAATTAATAAATTCTTTACATATTTGTTTCAGGACCATGAAATGTTATGCAAAAGCATCATAGGTTTGGAGAAATATTACATCATCTAAGTATAGTTTTATGAATGTTCACACCTAGGGTGCATGCACAAATATGAAACTATTTATATGGAATGTAGAATTCGGATGGCTTTGGTTTGCACAAATCATGTAAGAGGGATTCAAGGTGCATGATTTCACAAACATTTTTGGCCATAAGTGTAGCAAAACACTGAATAGTTCCATAATCATTAGATCAAAGTTCATGTAGAGTCATTAGCATGCATGGACAAATGGATTTCACATGAGAAAATTGACATGAAAAATAGTTGTTACAAATTGAGTCCAATATTATTGGAATGTATATTTTAATCCAATATTCATGGAGATGGATCATGAGGATATGTGTTAATCATCCATATTTGTCTGAAAAGAAAGAAAACCTTAGTGAACATGTTGACTTTTAGGAGTTTACATGAATCATTATTGACGTGTGGTAATTTAGAGGAACCTATATAAGGAAATTCAAAGCTAATAGTTACAATGCTTTTAGTGTTGGAAAATATTCTACCATTTTTTATAAGAAAGCATTATAAAGAGAGATTTAAAACGTTTGTCTATTTATAGAGATATTGAATTCAAATTTGAATCTTATTGGCACACTAATTAACATGAAATGGTCAGAATATGGGAAAAAGACAAATAAAGTAGCACATTTTAGTCACAAGGGATCACACAAAAGGGCCCAAGAGTGTCCCAACACTTTGGATAATCCCCAAAAAAATTAGGAGTTAAATAATGCAATAAATTTCATGAGAGACAAAATGAGAACTAAAGGTCATTGAGGGAAAGCTTGTGAATCATCAAAAAATAAAATTAATAAAAATAGTATTTAATTTAGACCAATAATTGAAAAGTATAAAAACATTCTAAAATCATGAAACTTAATAAATAATAAATTCCTAGAAGTTATTTTTAGGTCTCTATATTTCACCCCACATTGATGTGTGTGTTTATGTGTGCACATGCATACATATCAAAGTAGAAAAGTGGACATTGTATGGATACACAAAAAATTATGCCCATAGCTCTAGAATAATTTCCTATGTATTGGGGAATATGATAAACTATTATATTTTTCCACACATGCATCTAGGCAAGTGTCAAAATAATAATAACATGAAATCTAAAAAATTGAAAACACAATAGGTTTGATTTTGGTAAGAGAAATGTGGAATAAATGTGGAATATCCATGTGGAGATAAGAACCTCAAAATATTTATAACATCTTGAACATACTAATAATCACAATATTTAGTGACATTTTAACTAATGTTGTAAGTAGACATTATACTCTAAGAAAAATTTTAAATAGAAATAAATAGTATCCTGGTGAGGCTCCTTGGTGAAATAATTATAAAAACCACTAACTATCATCTTAGTTTATTGATCCTAGTTCCATAATCTAAATCATGCTAAATATCATTTTTATATAATCATCCTATTGAAATCCACTAAAATAGAATTTGAATAATATAAGAGTAACCAATTTTTTGATTAAGTAATTTTTATGCCCTATAAACATATTTTGAAGTATGAAAGGTGGGATATATGTTCCCATGAAAATTATATATGAGCATGTGAATTTGATATTAAAATAAATAAGGTAACAACCCTACTAGGTTAGACATAGAAATACATGATTTTTTTTTAATTAAACACATATACAAAAAATAGATTACACCATGGGAATATATAAAGACCATAAGAAAACTAAAGGTTTAATAATAGCAACAAGAATAATAAATCACATAATACCAATCTCTAAACTCATGAGAGCACACATCATAATGTGAATATATAAAGTAATCACATTAACTCAGCTACAACTGATACAAGTCTACAACCACTGCTATCAAAGTATAGTATTTAGTAATTATAAATCTTCATGACAATAATCAATGATAATTAAGATATAATACAATGTACATATAATATACATGGCTCTCTTAGAGCATAGCTCCCAAACTCAAGTATCTATGGCAATCTCAAGTGTCATCTCGATAACTAGTATTTTTGTGGTGAGGGAGAGCATCACCTGAGCACTTTTCCACACCAACCATAGACCAAAAATCTGCCACACTAATCCCATTATTAAATTTCCCTCCCTTAACAGATGAGTAGATAGTGATGGAGTGGGAATCTAGAGAGACAAGCAAGTACCTTTGTGTTGTATGATTTCTAAACTAAACATGAAATGTATCATAAAAAACCATTATATTGCAAGATATCATACAAACATTTAAATCATACACATGAAATTATAATATCTCACTAAACATACTTTTACCTAAATTTTTACAAATAATAAATAATAATGATATAAATCAATTAAATTCATACACACCTCTTGATTGGAGTGCATTTATCTGTTATTATGACACTAATAAGCCATTTAATTGCATCTCATTCCTTACTCTGAATTAGTAATACAAATTTGTCAAATACCATTCAACCTCAAGATTCATTTAATTTACATCCTACTAATAAATACATCATATAATGTGTTAAACATAGGATTAACCAAAGCATACATTTATTCTATGAAACACATGAGTGAATCTTACAATAATTTCTATCCCATATTAGAAATAATGACTATAGTCTATACCACCCAGGTAAAATACACATAATTGTAGATTTAAACTACCACAATTTATTTCTAAAAATACTACACCTTATGATAACCCATATTACCATGGTCTAGTATTATAAGACATAACTACTAGTTTTCCACAATCAGTCACATTAAGTAGTCTTAAGTACATGGAAACATAAGATTTTATTCATATAACAAGGTATAGAAAATAAATTCATAGTTCCCATGAAACACAATAACATATTAACATAAGATCCATCTTATTATATGCTACACTATCAAATATTGAATACATGCAGACAAAAAGTCTTACCAACTAATACAAAACATGTTAGTCACAAGAATAACTAGCATACATACATTAAATTAGTTTATGATATCTCATACTATGAAACTATAGTTTGTAACTACATAAATACACATAACCCAATTTAAGATTTCAAGAATCAAACAATCCATGTAGATAATAACAAACAAGCAAGTATGAGATTATACCACCTAGGTATACCCTAGAATTAAACTACATACTAGAATTCCAAAGCAACATAACTAAATATATATAACTAAAATCTAATCAATTATTTGTAGAGAAATAGAGAACTCATAAACCTTCGTTACATTCATTTAAACATCTCATTTAGCTTTTTAAAAGACTATTTTAATATGGTTATAGTTTTTAATTATTATATAGTAGTACGTGTACATCATAATCTGACACCACATATACTCCAAAACTATATCAATGCTTACTTATATGCTTTAATCAAAAATATCACATGACCTTACACTAGGTAGAAGCTTATGTTTATGTTGAAATAGTTTCACAATCTTGAGGTCCCGACCAAATGTGTTTATTCTTGTTAATAATGTAGAGGTATATAATCCAATATAGCCAATAGACATTAACTATTACATTGATTCCTAAATCCTCAGATACATTAATTGAATTTATACATAAATATGTTCAATAATAAAAATACCATCATTATCCCTTATGATCCTTAGATAAATACTCGATCAATATAATTTTATTGACAGGCTAACCTAAACATTACAATATTTCCATAATATTAAGGAATAAGTAATCACATTTATTATCATTGAGGTTATACATCACTAAGAGCCACCAAGGTATATATATTTATAATATATTAATTTTGTTATACTGACAACTATCAAATGAGTTTATCTATATACAATTAACTTTAAAATCGATTACATGTAACTTATATATTATGAACTTAGTATACTTCATTAATTAAAATAGGACATTATGTAGTAGGATTTTAATCATCATAATATTATGTGCATACTCAATTTACCACATAATTTTTGATCTATAGTGTCCCGATAGGATTATACACACACACACACACACACACACACACACACACACACACACACACACACACACACACACACACTAATTAGACATGTCATAGAAGTAGAAAACTTGTTTAAGTAACCAAATGGGGTAGTCAATAATTTAACAAAACATTAATGTTAATTGCATGAGAAGTATAGAGCCTCTATTAACAAAAATTATATGTTATGTAGGTTCTAATGTATTGTTAGACTTTTAGTAAATTATGGATCACATAGAGATGTATCCACTATTAATTCACCACTTTGTTCAAGTATCTATTTTACTACATAACATATAGAGTAGTATCAAATGAATATATTATGTTCTCAGGCTAAATATTAATTAATATATACATGGTTGAATAAGTACCTATATAATTAACTAATATTAAGACCAAAATGTAGGCTACTACTGAAAATCAAGTCACCATTATATCAATGTTATAGTAATATTTTTAAAATTATTTTATATTTCTTATTCACAACTGTTATATAAATAGTCATTCTCTATTAGCCAACACCATCAATGAAACTCAAAGATTAACTATCACATAGCCTTGTTATTAAATAGTGGCATGTTCCTACATCCCATTGCTGATGGTATAACAAACAATGACACCACAATTGTCTATTTGATATCTAAGGAAACGATCACTACACAACGGCACCATTAGCTAAATTTTGTAGATGTGGTAAAGTTTTAGTGACCCCCAAACTCAGTATAAACTAAAACTAAGTGTGTAGTGACCTTATTCTTTGTAAAATCTAGGAATTAAATGTTGAAACCCTATGGTCAAGTGCAGTGACCATTCCTATATGAAAAAAGATGAATATTAAAACATTAGTGCTTTAATACAATTATGATTCCATAACACTAAAAAAATATAAAGTGACTCTACAAAACATAGTGATTCATTTGATATTCCAAACTCAGCGAATAACTTAATTACACAACTAATTTGTAGTGATTTACAAAACCATCTATTCAAGGTACAACATAGTCTTGTTTTCTAAGGCAGAATTCAGTGACTCAATAATAAAAACTAGACTAGAAAAAAAGATAATAAATTTACTTTAAATTAATTATAATTTGAATTAGTAAAGTAACTCAACAACTCAACTAAGACATTGATGCCATTAGCAATACAGTTGAAACTATAATAGCTAAATGAATATTGACTCCATTAAAAATACATGTATGTTTGTTAAATAAGATGTATATAATTATAATCATTATGTCATATATTTTTAAAAGAACAGTGATGCCAATCATCACACATGGATGAGGTTTATAAAGGAGGTAGTGTTTATATAATATATACTAGCTGGAAATAAATACCAATTCATTCGATCAACACCTATACACCTTAGGATTCATACACTGGGATTTTTAAAATAATACTAGAACTCATGCCCATCTATGATTTTTCTAATTATTATATCATTATTTTTATATTTTAAACTTATACTGCATCTAAGTGATGCCTTACGCAATCTCATAACTATACTGAGAAAATATTTCACTATATGAAATCCAAGTAGAATCCAAAAATTAGATTTTATCGTATGACCCATTACACTATTATGCAGACAATTCAATCAAATAATAATATATCTTTCCATAATCATGAAATTCAATACACTACCTACCTAGCAATTGGAATTCCTTTTAATTTAATAATTCTTATTGGATCATCTCTCTCTCTTCGCATGTCCTATTCCTTGCTCTATGTACGCCTCTCCTCCCTTTTTCTTTCCTTGCTTGCCTCTTTCTATAATTTTTTAAAAATTGGATTTCTCTATTTTTTTGTTATTTTCTTTAATACCTTTTAATTATTTCTTCATCTTACTCTTCCTTTTAACATGAGGTGCTACTTTTCTCTTTCTTTTGTTTTATTCCATGTATTTGTTTTCTTTATAAACAATCCTTTTCTTTTTCTATTTTTATGTTTTTAATTTCCTATTAAAACATAATTTCTAATTATTTTTATGTATTTTTAACATTAATTAGAAATATTAGTACACTCACTAATTTAATTATCACTTCCTAATGTAGACATCCAATTCCTAACAACATTTGTGTTGAAATTGTCAATCTTATTTGAATTGTACTCAAATGTTCAATTTAGGTAAATATCACTAAGAATATGCTAAATGGTTAGAAATTGTCATATACAAGTGTTGATTTAGGCCAATGTATCCCTAAATGGAATACTGTATTTTATGTGATTCTTAACATTGATCAATTTATTTCAAGTCAAAATGACAATTTCATTTTTTTATGCTCTGGATCACTCTTTTCTTCTAATTCATTAGTACACATCATGTACTATTGTTATTTTATGTTAGAAACATCCTAAATAGGATAATAGTCCCAATGCATCTATATTTCCTTCCAATTCTTCTCAAATCAAATTATGACCTAGTAATATGACTTTCTAACCATTTTCATTAATTGAGGGCCAATTTCTAAAGAATTGCACAAATATTGATTAATCTTGTTTAATGCTAATTAATTCAAATCAAGAGCTTAAGTGGATTTTCCATGGATTTTATTGATTATTTCATTATTGGAAATTGATTCTCAATATCTACATGACCTAGTGACATCATTTATGAGGTGACATCCATAAGCCATAAATACATAAAATATCTGAATTATGGGCACCCATGCCTAATAATGGCCTTTCCTCCCAAATTATTATAAGGATATTTATGGATTTAATTCTAAATATTAAATTTATCCATGGCCACACATCTTAATCTTGAGATGGATGGTCATGGTTGATCTGAGACCATTTCCAAAATACATAAATATAAGGACAAAAAACACTGTTTCTTAAGCTTAAATTGTGGAAACTTATAATGCTAAAATCTCTCCACAAGTCATTTGTGTTTTTATTATTATGTTATTTGCATTTATATTAACTTTATTTATAGGCATTGTGGATATTTTATATCATAATCCTTGGTTATGTATAGAGTTGTTGAGGTAATTTAGAAGCAAAGAAGCCATTGTTGATAAAGACTAGAGCTCTAGATCAAGGGGAAAACATGCTTGGAGCCACCTTTGATTAATGGAGTCATTTAAGAAGGTAATGGTTGATTTTTTTCTTTAATTTATATCTTTTTATCATTATCAACCCCCGCATGAATATATTAGCTTGATTTGTTTAGTTATTTATGCATTTCTCTTTGATTTATTGATTAACACTTAACTAATCAATTATTTTAATCTGATCTACATTTTGGCATGGCCTATGGAATCACACCCCATGAATTTGATCACAAATCTCCTAAAATCAACTAACTAACCATTCTAATGTAAAATCCTAGATTTTGAGGCCAAAGAGAGTGAAAAAATTTATCAAAAATATGTTTTTGGAGGTCACAATTTTGTCACTATGGACTTGTGATATTGTCCTTTGGACCACAAACCCACCACTAAACTAACATAGTCATCGTTTTGTCCTACAATAATGATAGGTTCTCTATCTATAGGTCAAGTTATGATATTACAATACCATGACTCGATAGTTGTGATATTTCAATACCATGATTTTTCAATTTATAATATCATCAATTGTAGTCATGATATTGCAATACCACAACTAAAAAAACCATAAGTTGTGAAAGCACATTTTTCACTTTGAGTTATGGTTTTTCACTGTGGATTTGAGGTTTTGTAGTAGGCATACCTAGGATCTAGTAGGCCATCTTATAGAGCTTGGTTTTGGGTCATATAGACTCTATTTTTTATGATTGTTTTTTTAAAACCATGTGTTTTCTCCTAAATTTTTAAAATATGTTATTAGTTTAGCTTCAAGTTGTAAATATTTTTCAAAAAATATTGAAATAAGATTTATAACCTTTTTAATATTTCTAATAATTGTTTCTTGTTTTCATTGAATTATGTTTTCTATGTCTAATCATCCTATTGCAAGTTGTGTTGACTTTTTATGCTAAAATTGAGTTAAATAATGGTTTTGCATTGTGTTTGTTTTGCCTTCAGATTGACAGGAAACCAATCTCGGTCCTTGTCAATCAATATTGGTTATTTTTAAACATTACTTACCTCATCCAAAAAAGAGATTAAAAGTTAAACAAACATTCTAACTTTTTTCTTGCAAGGCCTACTTGAAAAGTGATCAAAACAAGCTTAATCAAGTATTTTTAACCTCTTTGGGGTGTTTAAAAAATATTAATAACTTTCATTTGGTGCTTAAGGAAACACTTAGATGTTTATTTGAATGTTTTTCTTCTTATTCTTCAAAGGTTTTTCAACTTAAGGCCAAGGGGCCAAACAACATCAACAAACAATTCAATTCAGTGTTTTAAAACTAAATTCACTTCAAATTTTTGTTTTGAATAAGTTATTTATCATTTTTTTATTATAATTATTTGAACAAAAAGGAATTTATATGTGTATTCTCTCCCCCCATTCCCTTTAGGGAACTTTTGGGATCAAACTCACCATTTTAATTGTAAATTTCCTTAGTCCAAAGGAATAAAAATAATGATGGGATAGGTTCTCCCCAAAGCCCACAAGGTCTAGGTGATCTCAAACTAACCATAAAGGCTTTTTACTTAGAATTTTATTTCAAGTATTTTGTCTTGTGAGGGGGACTTCATTACCTCCCATAAGTTCTATAGGAAACCCTTGACCCAAGAATTTATCTCCGAGAATTGTCTTCACCCCTATCCATTGGAGGGTATATAAATTGGGATCCCCTCACTAGGATGGTGGTTTGAGAATTTAAACCATCTCTATTAGTAGAGGCTAAGCTCAAGATTTTTGAGCATTTTGGACGTCGTACTACACTGAGCAAGAGATAGATGTAGTGGTTACAAAAAGGGAAAGACCTTTTTAAAAAAAAACAATATGGCATGGACTTAAATTATGTGCTATTTATTTTGTTTGATAATGTCAAAGTTATTAGACATGAGATCCATCTAGATGTTTGAAAACTTATAGCATTTTAGACAAACCCCACTTACCATAGAAATATTAGTGATGCGAGGTGCACCCTAAGGTCCATATCATTATATTGTCACTTGAGAGAAGGAGGTGTAAAATACCCTACTATACAATGCACTTTTATATTTTGGATGAAAAATTAATTATTTCTCAAATGTATGTATAAATACAAACTTCAAAAATATCATGTTACCTTGTTAGTTTAGGACTTAAGATGATTATTTTTGTATTTTTGGTCATAGATTATTTGGTATTATTTTGAGTCAAAATTTCTTGTTAAAAAATGATATAACCAAAAACATTATCCAAAATTTCTTTAACAAAGGAGGCATTACACTATCCAAGTGAAAATCATCTTTTCCTTTTTCATATTCATCATCTTAAACATTATGTCATCTTGGTCTAATTAGTGTAGTTATGCTTCCCATTTGAGTTTAAACCATTTACCAAATTTTATTAAAGTCCCTCATGTATAGTTTAAATTTGAAATTAGAATTTTCTAAGTTTTAAAGGTTGATGTGTTAAATTGGGTTCACCACTTTGCACTTGACTTAGTTTAACTTGAGTTTAATTTTTTGTTTAAATTGAGGGCCATTTATAGACTCATTATATTATCATATTGGTGGACTCAAGCCATCTTGCATATCATTCATGATTTGATTCCTATCACACATTTTATACTACCATTCCTATTACCATGTGGTGGCATTGTGCTTCTTGTTTGGTTCTAACTTTATACTTAAGAATTATTGCATGTTTTCATATCTTGAGTTTCTTGGTTCATATTACATCCTTCATAATCCAAAGTGATTTTTTCTAGTTTTCTAGTATAAAATCATCAAATTTGAACTATATTTTATGGTATTTATGTACCACAAAAATCTAGGCTTTGGTGTACTAGTTTTCACCTTGGATTTTTGAGTTATCATACCCTCTTCTGATCTATACAATTTTAACTTTACCAGAATTTGAGTAAATTAGTGAACATTATTTTTCTAATTTTGTGTGGTTCCAAGACATCCTAATTTTTATAGTCTCTTTGGTACCTTAATCATTTGTTTGAAAAAATGTTAAATCTTATGTCTTGTTTAAACGTTTGCATAACATTATCCAAATCTTGCAAAACATAGAACAATATTTTAAAACAATGACACTAAAGTATTCTTGTAGTCAAGTTTATTGTGGCCTTATTTTCAAGTTAGAGAAGTCTTATGGTGGACATGAGAGTTCCATCTTATTTGAGTATGTTGCTTTCTTTGGGCTTATTTTTTGAAAATCCAATCCATGTTGATTATCATATGTCATCCCCATCCTTTTCCTTCAATTTTCATACCATGCTCGATGGTTACCATTTTAGGATGTCTCCTTCTCCTTTGACTTGTGTGTCATGATAGAAGGTTACTATTTTAGGATATCCATCTTCTCCTTTAGCTTATGTGAGAGATCAAGCTCTACATTGAATGAAGATTACCATTCTAGGCTATTCTTATTTCACTTTTATGAGTGAGAAAGCTCCAAAATACATGAAGGTTACCATTTTAGGACCTCTTCTTTTGGTTTGTGTGGGTAACAAAACTATGAAGCATCTAGTCACTACCATTCCTAGCCCATTTCTAGTTTATGATAAACCTATGTTGAAGAACCTCTGCTTAATAAACCAAACATTTTTTTATTAATTATTCAATAGTCTAATTTTTTGAGATCCCATTATTGAACCATGAACCATTGATAACATTGAGCTAAATGTTCCCCACTTTAGAATTTTTTTGTTGATAATTGAACCTCAACACGAAGCATTACCTCTTTAAGAACCATTATATGAGGACAACAATGTGTTCAAAGATGATAATTTGTAACCAATTGTGAACCAAATCCATGATGTTATTGTTGAAACACCCATTTAGGATGAGATAACTTCTTACAAATCAACCATTTATTTTCTATCTATTGTTGAGGAGTCTGACTTAGATGAGCCAGACTTTGATGAGTCACTTCTTAATGATTATAACCACCTTTGGGAAAATTATTACCTTGACCATTATCCTATTTTTATAGAGCCTCACCCCTTTGACAAACTAGTCTCTACAGTGTTGTCTCTTTGTCTTTTTCCACTTGTTGAAGAGTCTCACTTTCATAGAAAAGATTTTTTCAAGTCTTCCCTCAAGAGATTCTCTCTTTTTTAGGGGTTTCACTTATATGATCCAATCTATGTTTAACCCTTCTTATATGAATCAATTTTTATCGATCCAATTATGCCATCATAGCCATTACTTATCTGACATTTAGAATTCAACATAACATCATCATAGAAAGACCACATCAGATGAAGAATTAAAATTAGATTCAGGTTCTATTTTTGAACCAACATCAAATTTAGCATTATAAATAGAATCAACATCATATTTAGAATCCCTTTATTTAGAAAAAAATCATAAATATATTATAATATTGGTTGTTATAACATTAGTTACAATTGTCTTTCATATCAATTTGAATATCTTTGTGATCCTTTTATGGTTTTTTAGGATGACTACTTTAGCATCAACATAAGTTATCCTAGTATATTCTACAAGGATTGTGCTAGCTCTATCATCACATTATTACCGCCCAAAATAGCCATTATATTAACATTCCACCTCCCACAAACATTGATTGGGACCAACAGTATCACACTTTATTGCACTACATCCATGGTGGCATACCATTTATAGAATATCAGTAGGATGAAGACCACATTCATCCAAAATAAGAAAAATCTCCTAGAAAAACATTTTCAAAGGTGCTATGGTATGAGCAAAGTTCAAACTCACATCTTTTAGTGATACCTTTTTTAAGACACTAGAAGATAATCATATTCAAATTTTAACATCTCTTCATGAAACCTTATCAAAGGCACTATGGGATGATAAAAACAAATTCATTGGTGAAAACCTCATTAGGGTGCCAACAACTGAGCACATTAGTTATTCACTACATACTAAAGACATTTTTCAAGACTAGATCAATACAAATTCTAGTCTACAACATAATCATATGGTAGCTACTCTCAAGACTAAGCAACAAAAAAATATAGTATATCTAACGAGATCATATTCAGAGATCTTTGGCCCCACTATAGCCAAAATATTATCAAAACTAGAATCAACAACATTACATGTGACTGAACATCCCAATCATCATTTATTTCCCATTCATTATACACTCCATTATCATCTACCTATTTATTACCCACTTATATCATTTATCATTGTCAACACTTTCCTTTGTAGAGGCTATGAATATATCTTATCTCAATGCTAGAAAGAAATAGAATCGATCACCAATGAAGATCACAAACACATTATTTAGGTCTATATCTATAGCAAGTTATTAATAGATCAACTTTACCAATAAGGTGTTAGGTAGCAATTTTTTTATTGATTATATTAGTTGTCGCATATGTTGACTAGGATGTGCATCTCAATGTTATCAAGAGCAACTATTTTGAAAGGGTGTGTGGTATAAACATTTTATAACTGATTATTCTGACTATCTCATGTGTTGACTACGATGAGCATCTCCATGTTAGGAAGAGCAATAGAAACATTTTTCATTGTTCATTTCCTTCCCTAGTCTCTTGGGGGCAACCCTATAGACCATTTTATTTTAGGGATTTTATAACATTGTGGTCCATTTGTCTTATGTTATTTGAACTACATTGACTTGAGGTCCTTTAATACTATGTAGGCACCACTCAATTTCTATTAAGGTTAGCTCAATCACCTTTTCCATGCTCTTGCCATTTTGCAAGCAACCTAAGCTAATTCTCTTACCATTTTGTGAGTAATTCAAATAATCACTTGGGGGAAACCTTGTGTGGTGCTATAGACAATTGTCTTCTGATCATTTTCATTATATCATTTTATTATATAGTGTCTTTACTATTGAATAAATCTTGTTTTTAGTTGTCTAACCATCCCAGTTTAATCTTGGATCCTTTGGGTCTTCCTGAACTTTCCATGGGGCTATTTTGATCTAGTTTCAATAATTTTAGAATTATGTGTCAAATGATAGTTTATGAATGTAGTGTGAGATTTGATCTAACAAGTTATCTTTAATTAATTATTTCATTTGGTATCAATAATTATAACCACCTATAGGAAAATCAGTATTATTTTTGGTACCATTAATTATAACCACCTTTGGGAAAATTAGTGTTATGATGTTGTTTCCTAATTTTAACTACCTATGGTAAAATTAGGTAGAATGCCTTTTTATCATGCATTTTCACATCATCTAGTCATTAATATTATCATTTGCCTTCACATTCACCTTTATTTATAAACTTGTTATGACATTATTGGTTTCTCACCACCTTTTGTGTTGGCTGAACTATATTGACTTGGGATTATTTTGGGGTTATGTAGGCTTTCTTTAATTCACATCGAGGTCAACTTAGTTCCTCTTATCATATGCTCTCACCATTCTTATGAGACATTTAAAGTTGGCAGAATCTCACCATTCATGAGCATTCTTAGATCATTATGTGTCTCTTAATCCTCAATCAAGTTGAGATACTTTGAAAATTTCCAAAAAGATTTATTAACCATTTTGTGCTTTTATGTTATTTTGTGTGTTTTGCATGGTCTTTTGACTTACTATTTTGTTCTGGTCTTGCTTCATTTTCCAAGTACATATTGATGGTCGACATAGATCTTGATTATTTATATCTTGATCCCATGTTATTAAGTTGTTATTATTTGGTTTTTAAACATTCTTGTTCCTACTTCAATCTTGAATGTTCATAAGTTAGATGATGAAGAAATGGAAGAAGTAAGGTAAGAAAAGGGGAATAAAGTGTTGGATCTATTTCCTATGAACACTAATAAAATAAAGGTAGAGATGGATATTATCCTAGTTAAAACCAAGAAGCCCAAGGTGACCTTCACTTATCCTTTGAGTGAAATCAAACTCTTTAGTGAAGAAAAATTGATTCTATGTTAAATTTTAAAACATACCTACTACACAACATCCTTGGGAAATGATGAAAATAATCAATATCCAAGTTCATGAAGACGTCAAACCATGGATAGTTTCCTTGAAAAAGGAAAAAGAGAAATGGATGGCCACTCTAGCAGAATCAAGTGGAGCAAAATAGAGACCTCAAATATAAATGTGATAGAATCTTTAGTTAGTGTCAAATTTGACCCAATAACTACTAATTTATAGAGAGTAACTAAGAAGAAGGCCATGGTTGGTGGAGAGGAATACACTTTCCAAAAAGTGGAACCTTTTATGGCATTGATTCTAGTTGGAGGACAAAAACTTGGTGAGGACCATATATGAAGAAATTGTTCTTGAAATGGCTCAGGATTAGTTAGACCAATTACTAATAATAATTGAGGGCATATTGTATCAGAATAAAAAAATTTAAATAATAAACTATCTTATCAATTGAAGAAGACAAATTCAGGTAATTTGAGGACACCATAACTGATTTGTTTAATTTTTAAATTTAGTCAAGACTAGAAAAGAGGAAATGAATAAATAAAGCATAATGGCTATAAGATAAGTTGGCAAATGTAAATCCTTAATCTATCAAGTGAAGGATTTGATCAAGGTCTTGACTAAAAATCAAATCCCTAAGTTTAAGACAGATAGCCTAGCCCACCTGAATATGGCTATGGCTATATTAATTGATAAGATCAAGGTGATAATAAACTGGTCTAATTAGATGGAAAACATTTCCAAAGACCTCAAACAACAAGAAGTTTATATATTACACATTTTGGAAAGCGTAATCAAAGAACACACCACCCTTAGTCCACTAGGCCTTATCACTGATGAGATTTTCAAGAATAAAAGTACTCAATTCATGAAATAAGTGAGGAATCAAGGACAAGGGAAAATAGGGGTTGATAACAAGAAGATCATGGGCCTAATTTTATCATTAGATAAAAATATAAGAGATGTCAAGAGCATCAAACAAGTTTTGGAAAGGGTTGAGAGGGATCTCAAGGGCCTAGAGGATCAAGAAAAGGAATTGTTCATGAGACCTATCATTAATATCTAGATTATCAATTAACAATATTATAAAATGAAGATCTTATAAGGAAGGTAGAAGACTATAGTAGTAAAATTGTCTCCAAGTTAGTTGAGTTATGAATATTATTTTGTAATTAAGCTTGTATAATTTTTGAAAAGAGAATATTCTTTTGTAAAGGCATGTACAACTTGTAAATCACATTACCTATAGGTTAGTCATTTTAGAATGTCTATAAAGATCTTAAAAATTTGTAAAAGGACAACTACCCTTAAATTTTGACATGACTAACCAACATACCTCATGAAAGGTCTATATAAAGAGGTATTTTCCATTATAAAGGGGGAGAGATTTTTTGGAGACAAAAACTATTTGTAACTTTTGAACAAACTCATAAGAAAGGAGTTCTTTAAAGTTTGTCCAAATTTGTTATGTGAATTGATATCATGGTTTCTCTCTCATTTATTTAATCTTATCTTTAGATATGAATGGTTCTTGTGAATTTTGGATGGGCATCATTAACTGTAGAGTTTATAATTTGTCCTAATTCTAGATTAGTTGAAATTTTTTAGGTTCACTTCACTTTTTTTGCTCTTCTTGCATCGAAGCTAATCCTACTTACTTATAGGGGTGAAATTTTTTAAGTGAACATGATTCTTATTTTCATCTTTTCATACCTTCCTTAGATGCTTGCCTAAAGTGTGTTAGGGTTTGAGATTATGCTACTTCATATCATTAATTGGTTAAATGCATGTTTATTTGAAATTGGAACATTGTCATAATGTTTGAAATAGAAATCAAATACACCTCTCTTTTCTGCCCTACCCTTCATTTTGCTCCTTTTCTATCAATTCACCTTAGATTAGCTTCATTGTGAATACACATATTAGTTTAGCTTTAGACTTAGGTTTTGAGCATAATTAACTTTAACTAGCATAGATCATATTCAAAATCAAAGAACTATTGAGACATGGTGACTCCTAACCACCAACTAATATAAATTTGTGAAACAATCACTTGTTATGCCTATATTCCACCAAAGATAGCAAAATTATCACAACCTATAACTCATGCATTGGATTTAATGGATTCAAAAAATGAGTAACATTTCTTAAACACTAAGAACCACCTGTGATATACTTTTAGGCATCAAAACCTCCCTTCACAGATGAGTAGATAGTGATGGTGTGATAATGTAGAGAGACAAGTGAACACCCATGTGTTATACGATTTATAATATGTAGTGTGTACCATAAATAAATCCATTCCAACTTGATATCACACAAACATGTAAATCATACATATGAAATGATAATATATAATTAACATTAATTTGACCAAAGTTTTTCAATATTCATTGATCTCTATGATCAGTGAATTTCATACACACCACTTAATCAAATTACCCTCATCTGGCATTGGTGATGCTAGTAAGCTAGTGAAGTCCATCTCACTACTTACTCAGTACCAATAATGTGAGATTTGGTTAATTTATTTATAACCAATATATTCATATAAATTACTTCATACTAGCAATCATAAAACATACTAAGCACATAAATAATAAAAATGCATACATTTAGTCTCTCAAACTATGAATGAATCTCCACAATATTATATATCTCATAAATAATAAGTAAAAAAGTAAAATTTATACCAACTAGGTATAATCTATGTTTAGATTGCATAATCTAATTTCCATAAGATATTTAAATACATAGTATATTCTATGTCAAGCATTAATATCATGGTCCATCATTTTTATGTATAAACTACTTAATTTGAATACCCGGTCATAATAAAGAAAGTTATAATTTTCATGAAAACATAGTTTTTCATTTCAACAATATGTTATATTTGAAGGATGGTATGTATATATAGATAGTGTCCTATCTTTCAAGAATCCATGCCTTATTTTTATTAATTAATAATATTAAAGATATAACATCTATATGTAGTATATAAATACCTAAGTTTTCATATTAATATTTTCCATATATGTGAGCCCTTTTACATATTAATTATATTCATAACATATACTATATATAAGCACTCAGATAATATATAAATATCTTATGTATATTTCATTAGTCATTTTATAATTATAATCAATGTCTTCATATGATTTTAACAATCATTATAACTATACATTCATGTTAGTAAATCAAGTACTACTATTAATAAATTGTCTATATACATATTCTACTCTTCTCAATCCAAATCAACATCAAACTCTCATATGGTTTATACACATAATTAATCTTCTTAAGTTCACTATATATCTCATGTGTGTAATCAATTACCCCAACCAATAATTAACTACAATTTTTATTCTCTAATTGATACCTGAGTAAGATCCCAGTAAATAGTTACTAATTCAACACTAATACTTGGCAAATTTAGACCTTTGGTAGTAAGAGTTAATACGCATCTATTCATAACATAGGCTTATGGATTAGTGATGATTATAGATATATATGGATACAAATGGTGATGCACTGAATACACACATTGTTATTTCTATGTGTTATATATATATATATATATATATATATATATATATATATATATATATATATCACTATTTTCATAAATCACTATTTTTTTTAACATTCCATATATATAACTATAGTTCATGATTATTTATATATCGCTTTATGTTATTTGTTATACATCACTATAATAATTACTTATTCAATTAAAATATATAAGTATTCTTCATGATCATTATAAGCCATTATATACCTAATTTACTTTTCCATAAACATTCAAGTTATTCACTATAAGCTAATATTTTCCCAAATCATATATTCCATACTATTAGTGAATAACACATCATCATTAGAGAATAACAAAAAAAATATACATAACAGCTGATATATATATATATATATATATATATATATATATATATATATATATATATATATATATATATATATATATATATATATATATCAGCTGTTATGTATATTATTTTTGTTATTCTCTAATGATGATGTGTTATTCACTAATATTATGGAATAGTTCTTCCCAAATCATATATTCCATACTATTAGTGAATAACACATCATCATTAGAGAATAACAAAAATAATATTAATAACAACTGATATATACATACATACATACATACATACATATATATATATATATATATATATATATATATATATATATATATATATTAGATAAAGCATATTAACATCATTAACAAATAACATAAATAATATACATAGCGAAAGCATAATATATATTTATGACAGAGTCCATACTTATATTCCAATGAATACTATATATATAGTTAATCTGTATTCTTTATATCATTATATAAATCACCATTTTATATATCTTATATATAAATTATTACATATAAAGGTATATAATAATACATTTGGATATAAAGTACTATCCACATACTAGTTCATTATTCACTATTCTCAGCTTGCCCTACAGATCAATATCTAAAACCCATAACATATTGAATTCCCCACATTTAAAAATAAACCTTAGATCATAGCAACTTCAATAATGTATTATCAATAATTAACAAAACCTATCTTCCTATAGTATTAAGAGAAACAATATATGTGAAGAACAAGAATTATCAAGAATTAGCTAGTCCTAGAGTTTGCTAGTCTCCAAATAAATTATTGTATGAATAGATAACTATGATGTAGACATGATTAATAAGTTAGGGTGTCACTGTATAACACATATTTTGTTCATTATAAATTTTCTATGTACTTGTATGTATTATAAATAAATCACTATATACAATCATAAATATCAATTTTTAAAAAATACACAGGTCCATTGTATTTAAAACAAATCTCACATTTAAATATTACACCTTATGTTGATGGAATTTCATCAGTTCAAACTCAGAATTCACTATATAAATTATTTGATAATCACAAAAGTGGATTGCACAAAAGGAAGTATAGGTTCACTCTAATCCATAAATTCAATTCGTGACCAATCTCAGTACAATATGATACTTTTAAATACAAAAGTTGATCTTATTAGATAAATCAAAGTTTACAATAATCCATAAGACTAGTCCACAACCCAATTATAATTATTAGAAATAACCTGTGACTTTGATATTAAAATATTGCATAGCACCATATGGAGTCTTTATTGCCACAAAATTCTCCATAGGAATTCAAACTAAAAATCATGTTAGATGTCATGGACACATTAGAGAGAAAATAATTGCCCATAAGAAGCTTTAAATACAAAACCTTACATAGTAGATAATGAAAAATATAGGTACTTTACATGAGCAGGTAATCAATGTATTCACATAGAACCATACCCCAATTCAAATTAACCTAATCACTTCACAAAGAGAAGAATAACACAATAAAATTCCCTAATTTTCACCATGATCATGTTGACTGATGGAAAAAGTATATTATTAATCTTCATCAATGACCAAATGACTCATAATCCTAAGCTCATATCAATCACCTTGTGAATGAAGTTCCACCAGTTCACCAACTTAGTTTGTGACCTCACTAGGGAAAATGTTATGATTTATATAAAAGCCCACCTAAACAAAAATTGGAGTGCAGTTAGGATAAATGGTATTTACCTTATTCAACCAATTCAATATGAGTATTGTGAATCAATTGTGATGGATTTACATAAAATCTAGCCTAAAAAAAATAACACATGAATCTCCATGCAAGATTATAGATTTTGTAGGAAATTATACAAAGAACCCAACATATATAAGTATTGGACCTGCATATGGTCTATCTGATGTGATCCCAATGGACATAATTTAGGACCTATATAATTTTTCATGAACAAGTTCCATGCATAAAGTAAATCTTAGTAGTTATAAAAATGGAATGGAAACCATTATAAGAAAATGTGTACACATAAAAATTTTCTAGATTTCAAAAATCTAAAACCATGGTCCCTACCTCTCACAATCTCCCATTTGGAATTGCTTGGTTTGGATTACTCTCCTTCCTTCACTCAACTTTTCCTTCTCTTTTACACTCCACTATCCTCTCTCCTCCTCTTCTCAAATTTTATCTTTTCTTCTTTCCTTGAATGTGGTGCTTTAATGAGTCACCCTTCTTTTAAATCCATTCTTTTATTTCTATGATTTTCTTTCTATGAATGTGGCACTTTTTTTTAATTTGCCCTCTCTATTTATTTTATTTTTATTTAGTGATTTTTATCTATCTATGTTTTTGTTTTTATTTTATTCTTTTCCCTAAATATAAACTTTCCAATTCTCTTTTGATATATATGTATTTTTCTAAATATAAAATACAATTGCTATATTTGCTTTTCCTATTTATTTTTTACCAATTACCTATTAATAATATGATTTTATAGTAGATAATAATTTATTACAAATAATTAATCATAATGAATTAATAGCAACTCGATTAATATAAACTCATTAATATTCTTTTATCCAAAAATGGTAAATCATGTTACATAGAATATGTGTCTTTTCAATAGTAATTGGCATTAATAAAGTATCATAAAGATAACTAGCTTATGTTATCATCATTACCAACACATGATGGTTAGTCTACACATGGTGATATTAAACAGTATTCACATAAAATTGTATTTTTAAAAACATTAATAGCCATGAACACATTAGCATGATATTTACACAATCACACAAAATTAATTCACCTAAGCATAAATTTGACCTAACACAGACATATTCAATTATGTAAATATAGATAACATAATAAATTCATGAATGCTAACCATTAAAATTATGCATATAATGAGTGTTAAGTAATGTGATGTGTGTATGGGTTCTATATGTTCCTCTACCTTCCCCAACACCTCTATCTACATCACCCTTTCTGATGATGCTCTCCCTCCATCATGTTCCAAGGTATGAGTATGTCCCCTTACCAAATCTTGGATTCAACAAGCTCCCCTTATTGGTTCCAAACTTAATAACTACCAAGTCAATGTGATACTAACTAGGATCCACTCCCATCTCTCATTACTAACATTCCTAATTAACCACTCATCCCTTAGGTCTCCACAACCTAATGATCTCCAAAATGTGCACATGTTTCAATGAATCACAAATTCATATAAACATTTTATATTTGCATTAAGTTTCCATTAGCCAAACATAACTAGAATTAGATTTTATAGCTTCACCCATCTCTGTTATATTCATAGATAAGAGAAAATAAATTTAAAATTAACATAACAAATAAAGACCAATGACCACACCATCTTTATAATCTTATAAAGGTAACAAGCAAGACAATGCCTCCCTACTTGCTCGAATAGATACCAATAAGTTATAAGGTTATTTGAACCACTTTGACTAACAAGATATTTCATGCATCTTATTCTAAACTTGTTCTAGGTGAAAGGTACATAAATGTCTTATCAAAACAAAAATTTTAAAAAATATGATAATAATACCAATCTAATCAAGGGTGAATTATAACATAATGATTATAATCAACTTATAAATATTTATCCAGAACTAATAAAATTCAAGTTTTGCCACTCCACATGGTCAAAGTTCATAAGTTTATATAAAATATCACTAAAAAGTGTGACTCCAAAAATCCATAAGTGGAAAGTATTGAAATATCATATCAACAAAAAAACTCTTAAATACCCTCACATGTTATGAAGAAAACACTGCAAACCCATGTTGCCAAAATCACTACACACTTACAATCACCATATGGGTGAAATCCATAACCTTATATTATGATACAATAATAAATAAAAAATTATTCTTAATGACACATGTCATATATCACTTTCACATGTATTTAACCATCATTAAAGATAAATTTTTATGCTAAATATATGATTCAATACATATTTTCATTGTTTATCATCCCAAGGTAACAGATAGGGAAAACATAAAAATAATACCATAAATAACATATTAATCATGGAAATTAATAAATTTGGTGATGATTAACATTACAAATTACTTTATGCATTATGGGTTTACCATGTGAGCATTCACACACCACCAGGGCTTCTCTAGATTCATTGGTTTATGGGTCAAAATAAATTCTTTCATTATAATTATTTATATATATCCATGAAATGACTTATTGTAGATTATAAATATAGATAAAATTTATTCATCAGCCAGAACAACTAGATCTTTCACATATATAGGAAGTAGAACATCTCAGGGTTTACTAGAATTGGACTCAAAAGGCTTATGACAAAATAATTCATAATAGAGACTTTACGGTCAATGACTTGGTTTTAAATGAAAATATAAGGAATATGAATGAAGAAAAAAAAACCAAAAGAAATTATAATTCCAATTGGTTGGGTCAATATATAATCATATAAAAGTTGAGCACTAAATTTTATCAATTGGTTTTTCTTAAAGGTAAAGTAAAAAATCCAATGAACATTATTCATATACGATAATTTTAGAATTCAATAATTCATGTGTATGTGTATGTGTGTGTATAAAAAAAAAGTATTGCATAAATTTAAAAATTAGGACCTATGCATGCTTATGTTTAGTTCATTTTCATCAATTAATTTGTGCAGATTTATTATTAATTTATGTCTACTTCCATATCATATATGCTTCACAAGTGTATATGAGTGATATATATATATATATATATATATATATATATATATATATATGATAGTATCACCTCCTATGATAGGATATAGAAGCAATAACATATATATATATATATATATATATATATATATATATATATATATATATATATATATATATATATATATATATATATTATTATTGCTTCTATATCCTATCATAGGAGGTGATACTATCACAAATTACAAATAGATAAAAGTTCTATATTCATACAATAGTGCATTATGCCCTTTCCATATCTTTCTAGCCCTATCCTAGTGAGTGTAAGTTATAAATTATCAAATCCAAAAAAGACACACACACACACACACACACACACACACACACACACACACACACACACACACACACACACACACACACACACACACACACACACACACCTCTTAGAAGTTATTGATACATCAGCAATCTTGGTGGTGACATCTCATAGACAAGTTATATCATTCTTGGGATACCCCTTCTTTTTCATTTTAGTTCCTTAAAATGTATAAAATCTATTGATATTTCTCACGTAATTTCATATTGATATGTTATCAGTTACATATTACTTTAAATATAGTTATGTTGTAAATTAATTATGTTGATCAATTACATGTGTTATGATTCATGTTTTTCATGTTTGCTTTCCCAGTTCATGTCTTTTATGTATTATATGTTTTTGATTGTGCACATTTGAGCATGTAATTATATGTGGCTAAAAGCCTTCATTTTACATTTCTATGCATGTTAGTGACATTTGAAAATTTCCCTTGTACATGGCCCCTTAGATTTATATTATGTACTTTTGTGTGGTTTGTATGTACTTTTTATATATGTGTGTCATGGACATGATACTTGTTTGATCAGTTTACTCAATTTAAAATGCCATGATGGATATCATACATCTTACAAACATTTCAATGCCATGATGACTATCATGCATCCCTTCCCAAGTAGATATACTCATATTTTATTACTCATTTTTTATCACTTATCTTTGTTCCAAATCACTAACATTTATCTTGATAATGTCACTATGTATGCTTGTTTCTACATGCATCTCATATTACTATTTTTTTTTAGTTTTTATATATAATTATTCCATGCTCCTATATGTTAAAAATAATACTTATATTTACATATTTAGACACTATTTTTTAGATTATAACAACTTAGTCTTGTATACTTCGAAACCTTAGACCTTGATTGTTCCTCTCAATTTTGGACCTTTCTCATTTTAATAATTCTAACATTTACTCTATCTCATACCCCTTGGCCTATATATTAGTCCAACTAGTCTTATATTGATGACCCAGACCTTATATCTTTCCCATAATTTTTAAAACCTACTTATCTCACACCTCTACAAGCTTTAAGTCTATACCTACTTTAATTTTACCTAGACACTAGTGTCTATCATAGACACTTGCATCAACATAGGTGTCCTTATGTAATTCAAGTGTCCAATTACCTAAATTCATCTAATTTACAAATGAAACATATCCTAATGGTCATCCTAAGTTATTTAGTGTGAGTTGCTTCTTCAAAGGTATTGATATAAATATAAGATCAACCCTCATTCAATCCTCACCTAGTAAAATCTAAAAAGGACCTAAGGTAACTTATCAAAGCATTCAATCAACCATGTACTAAAGCAAAATATTTCCTATTTTATCATATTTTCATACAATTCATATGGATAACACATACACATGTCTTAATTACTAAAGGAGCAATCCATGAGCTATATTTTCCAAGTTACAAGATAAGTCACTATTGTACTTAATTTCTACATATTTCATGATTCACACACAAGCCAACAAATTAAGGAAAACTACATTAGTTTGATGCCCTATTTATAGTATTATATATGTAGTCAATGTTCATTGACAAAGGGGTATTTTTGGTCATATCAACACCATGTGCCCACTAACCCATTTTCCCTAAGGTTAACATGAAGATGAAGAACTAGGGTTTTACAAATTCATGAGAAAAAATAGTCCATGACCTAGATCTAAATGCACCAAAAAAAAGAAAAAATCAAACTTAGAAACATCCATGTTGTTTTATCATTTTCCAAATGGGGCTATATATAATACACATTCATCAAGTTTATTTAGTAGCATTGATGCAACCATCCTAGGTTGAGGCTAGAATATGTGGCTCTAGAAGCATCCAATCTAGAATATAATAATTGTTCTAAAATCATATTATATTCTACTTCCTATTTATTCTATATCCAAAACTTTGTCAACATTAGAACAAGCTAAGTAAATCACTTCTTTGTTGTATCTATATCTATATAGTTTTACTTATTATTTTTAGCCTATCTCAATTTAATAAATTTAGTATATATTTATCTGTGTTTATCAAAAAATTGACTTAATTTAGATATAGTTTATCATCATTGTACCCTAGTCTATCTCTACCCATTCAAACCTAAACAACTCTAATCTAGAGATCAATTCAGGGTTAAACACGTGGTGAACCCATCCTCTATTTTTTAACCAAAACTACAGTATTAATATTAAGGTTTTATCCTTATTCAAAAGTTTAATTTAGATTCTTGTATTTATTTTTCATGTTTGGGCATAGCTTAAATCTTGTTTATTTATCTTGTTACTCTAGGAATTGTGCTTACTTTATTTATGATTGGATGCATAGTTATGGATGCCCTTAGGCAAGGTCCTTCAAATCCCCATCCTTGGAATAGTTTATTTAATGTTCTTGATGATCAATTAATTGTATATGAAGATCTTATGACATATAAAAAAACATGATAAATCTATTTCTATTCCTTATATCTATGATAATGAAAAAACTAATGATGAAAATTCAATTTTAACTGATTATGTTGTAAATAATGTCTTCATATGGTTATGAGTATGACCTTGAATGTGAATATGAGAAGCCTCTTTCCCTTTCTTCTACTTCCAAAAATGAAAGGCCTAAAAAGGTAAAACTGATTCCTTTTATTGATGATAATACAATAGATATTAAGTAAGTTATCTCTCAAGATGATAAATATGTTTCATGTATAAACTCTCAAGATGAATCTAAAATTTAATGTTCTCTTTCTATTTCACATGATGAAAATGTTGAAAAGGATGAGTGTGTCCTTTCTTTTCAAAATAATAATATGTTGAAAATATTGTTTTTTCTTTGGATCACTTTAGTGAAAATAGAGAAATTATTTCTACTTTTCATATGAAATTTCAAGAAATGTTTCACCTTGCAATGATAATGATATCAACCTTCATGATATTAAAAAGCATATAATTATTTATTTAGACATGGGTTTTCCTTTACCAAATATGACAAAACCATATAATGATCCTATTTTAGAGGGTAGTAAAGAGTCTATCATTCCTATGTTTCATATGTATGGTACTTTAAACCCTCTAATCAAATATTTATCCTCTTCTTAAGATATTTTATTTATTATGACTACCATAAGATATTTTCAACAATTATTCAACATTCTTAAGCTAAAAAATTCTTC
Organism: Torreya grandis; assembly: GCA_037957365.1. Taxonomy (NCBI): domain Eukaryota; kingdom Viridiplantae; phylum Streptophyta; class Pinopsida; order Cupressales; family Taxaceae; genus Torreya; species Torreya grandis. Next base: position 1,482,882 of record JARHVA010003814.1, on the reverse strand, counting down.
TCATGAGGCTAATTTTGAGGAGAATACATTAAGATAGCAAACTATTGCTAAGGATGTATTTAATCATTATTATATTTCAAAATTTATTATGCGTAAGTTCTCCTCTTTTGATGGTCAAGGGTATCCTGTTATTTATTTAAAATAATATATAAACTCCTTTTAACATTAGGCCTAAAATGGAAGTTTGATATTAAAGTCTTTTCATTTTATCTTAACCCAAGGGGCTCTTGACTGGTTTTATAGTCTTCCAAAATGGTTCTTTACCAACTTTAAAAAAACTTGAATATGTATTTATATGGATTTTTCATCATTACACCTCACCTAAGTTACTATTATAACATTTACAATCATTTACACAAAGAGAAAATGAATCTATACAATATTATATTATTCAAATTAAGGATGCTTTATATCCATAAATTATACACCCCTAAATGTGTATGCACAATTTATATTTAGTAGACATGTTATTTATCCACTCAAATAAATAACATTACATAATCCCTTTGCTTAATTTGAGACCTAATATTAGGATGTGCACAAATATTCATGCAATCTAATGAATACTCAAACCAAGTTACCTATCTCTTTACCAAAAAAATTGCATGATAATAATCATGTTTCCAAGGCAAATCAACAAGTTACAAAAGATCATGAACCAATTCAAACACTTTTTATAAAACCAACAACATATTTCAAATAATAAATGATAAAGGTATTGAAAAATGGAAAAAGTCATGCTTACATAGTATCTCCCATAGTTAGATCGTATAGCTCTACCAAATGACAACCTCTTCAGTTTGATTGGTGTTGAGATAAACCACATGATATATTACACATGTTATTTGATAAATGAATGACAATACTTCCTCATAATTATTCTTACCTAATACATAGATTTGAAAATGTGAAAGAATAACACTTTTGCACCTGCCATGGTATAAATAGGTATCAATATAATGATTGTTTTTATCTTTAGAAAAATCTTACACAATTATCTAATTAGGAAAGAATTACATTTTGAAAATGCATGCATAGACTTATTTCACATACTTTTTCTAAAGGATATTATAAGAGGGTTGAGACATACATGTTTTTCCTTTTGAGGATGACAAGATCTATCAACCTTGACATAATGTGACCACTATTAGAAGTCATTATCTTAGTGCACCATCTCCCAAAACCAATATCTCCCACACTGATACCACCATGGAATCATTGGTCAATTAGGTCCTTTATAAAGATACACATGGAGAAGTTGGAAATAAAAAATATATAGGTACCTAAATAGACACATAAATATTCTTAGGATATTTATATAGATGCTTTAGAGTTAGTGATAGAAACCAAAACAATAGTTTCATTATTGGATGATCATTTTTTTGTTGTTTCTAGATAGTTTTCATTGCATACAATGATTTCCTCATTATTAAAAAATTCAAAATTTCATAAAATTTAATTATCTCATACCACTATTTAATTTACCTTATCCAAACATATATTATGGAAACAAATTCAACTAATGCATACACAATTAACAAAGAACTAAAACTACACTTTCATGTAAAGTAACAATACCAAATACTAACTTACCAAAGGACCATGATACAAATTCATAATTATAATATTCACCATATAAAGATATCAAGCACACTTAAACATGTTCCTATTATTTTTATTTCAAATAAACCACAAATCATAATAGATTATATAGTACAAATATGGCACGTATACATGATCCTTGGAAGTACCACCAATTTATTGCACAAGGTTCCCAGAGGGGAGATACCTATGAGCATCCATTGGATGAAATAAAATTACAATTATTTAATTTCACATATTCTAAAAACACCCAAAAAAAATCCTAAAAATTCTAAAAATATTTACACCATTTACATCTTTTATTCACTCCATGGAATCTATGTGTTAGTTCCATGTTAATGGATGGAATACCAGTTACTCCTATGTACACATTACTTTATGCATGATATATATTTCATAGGGTTTTTGATATTCTATGAACTCAACATTTTTTACTAACATATTTGATCCATGAGCTATTATGATATGTTTATGCTCATTTATTATGCTTTCCTTTATGAAGTTCCTTAATTGTCTTGCCTTGTTATTGTCTTTATTATTCAAGCATTTGAATATGCTTATTTGTTTACATCCCCCATGCCTATGTATACTTTATTTGAAATTTAAAAATGTCATTATTTTTTGTATTGACATTTGAATATGTCATCCTTGATTTTGTGGACATTGGACTAAGTCATGTCCCTTTGATTATGTGGCATTTGAACATGCCCCTTATTTACGGTCTCCTAGGACCATTGTATGTTGACTTGCTTTTGAGTGTTCTTATGCATGTTCTTGATTTTATTGTTGATCTTGCATTATATTTATATATATATATATAATGCAAGATCAAAAATAAAATCAAGAACATGCATAAGAACACTCAAAAGCAAGTCAACATACAATGGTCCTATCATACATCTTAGTCCTTAAATGATATATTTACCTAGAGACATTCTTCTATATGCTACATGGTTACATTCACATATTATTCAATTGACTTATCCTTTTGAGGTGATGTAACTACCAATTTATATTTTTACCTCACATCAAGGTGGAGGCATATTACTGGGGGCATGTCATTGAGGTATGTTCTTCACATTTGCCATAGATTTATATTTAGTGGGGAAATGATTTAGAATCATGTTATCCAAACTTTATTCACATTTGGAAGAGTTTTCAAGTTCATAGGGGGTATTTAATATATGCATGGCTTCCACACATTCATAATTTTCAAATTTAGTTAAGACATGCTTTGGAAGAATATTATCCACACCTATTAATTATTCAACACCCCCAGATTTAGTGTGGGCATGTTTTGGAGACATATCCTCCACATTGGCACTTATTTTAGTTTTTATATTTCTCAATATATATATATATATATATATATATATATATATATATATATATATATATATATATATATATATATATATATATATATATTGGGAAATGCTTTTGAAGCATGTTATCCACACTTATACAATTTCCAAATTGGCTAAAGTATATTGTTACGTGATTCAAATTCATAGTTGTGGTAGAATTCTATGTGTTCATACCATTGTTATACATAGTTTCAACATGAGACATATCTAAGGTGTATATCATATCTAATGTGCACCTAATATTGAAAAGTAAAACTCAGTTTCAGATTTGAAAACACTCTCAAATACTATCATCACTCACCATAATGTACTTTTAAGGACTATATTGAACCAATCTACTGTAATAATTAGTTTGCATTTGGTATGGTTGAGGTGATTAAATCACTTAATCTTTCCAAGTTTGTAGGTTAGAATTTATTGTATCATCTATCCTTACCAGTTTGATAGTATGAGTTGACTTTTTTCACTCATGCTTCCCAGGTTATAAGTATGATTGGGTTACATGATTGACCTAATCTCAATAGTTGGATGGTAACTCACCTTTTCTCCAAGGTTGGAGGCATGTGCCTTTCAATATCTCTTTTTCTCTATCTCCTTGGATATATGCACTTTCCATATTTATATATATGTCATAATCTTAGTTTCATATCCTTACAATGACATATCTTTTCAAACTACCTTTGTAATAGGCAAGATGGTTAAATTAATACATAGGTGTACACCTAACCCATTTTTTTTAAATTTGAATGTTTTTAATATTTTCAATTTTAGATTATATGCATTATGTATTGTAACTTGTTATTGTTTGTAGGTTAGTCACCAACAAAGCACTCAATTTAGAATCAAACAAAGTCAAAGTGTGTTATACACACCTAGGTATGCATTTCTTCTCCTTTAAACTAATTATTTAATTACTATACTAAATGAGGGGTGAAAATTTAGACACTATTTTATGGATTATATAACACCTCATTCTTATACACTTGAAAAAATTAGACATTAGTTTTTCCTCTCATTTATCAACCTTTTCTAATTTTTTAAGTTTTGCATCTACTCTATATTATGCCCCTTGGCCTATATTTTAGTCTCAAAAGTCTTATGCTAATGACCCAGACCTTCTATTTTCCCATAATGCTTAAAAACTACTTATCTTCAACTTTTGTAAGTTATGAGTGTGTACCTACTTTCTTGTTCCCTAAACACTTTCATCTAGGACAAATGTTTACACTAATGCTTGTGTCCTACTCTGATGCAAGTGTCTATTGTCCTAAAATCATCTGATTTATAAAATAAATGTATCTTAATAGTCATCCCAAGTGATTTAATATGAGTTACTTCTCTATAGGGATTGATATAAATACAATATCAAACCTTATTCATTCCTCACCTAGAAAAACCTATAAACGACCTAAGGTAACCAATCAAAACATTCAATCAAACACTCAATAGAGAAAAATCCTTCAGATTTTATCTTGTTCTCATATCAGTGATAGGGACAAAACATACTGAGGTTTAAAGTCTTGGAGGAGTACACAGATATATTTTCCAAATTACAAGCTAGGTCACTATTTTACTTGCTTTTCATATATTTTATGATTCACACACAATCCAACATATAGGGGAGAACTACATCAGTTTGAGGTCCTCTTCAGAGTATTATATATTTCATATATAATGCATGACTTTATCCATGATTATATGTTTCATAGGGTATTTGATATGTTATGAACTTGACCTTTTTTACTAACACATTTGATCCATGAGCTATTATGATATGTTTATGCTTGTTTATTATGCTTTCCTTTATGCAATTCCTTAAGTGTCTTTCTTTGATATTGTCTCAATTATTCAAGTGTTTTAATATGCTTCTTTGTTTACAACCTCCATGCTTATGCATCTTTCTTTGACACTTAAATATGTCATTATTTGTTGTATGGACATTTGAATAAGTCAAAGTTGATTTTTTGGACACTGGACTAAGTCATGTCCCTTTGATTATGTGTCATTTGAGCATGCCCCTTATTTATGGTCTCCTAAGACCATTATAGGTTAACTTGCTTTTGAGTGTGCTTATGAGTGTGCTCTATTTGCTTGTTTATATTTTACTATGACTATCTATATACGGACATGATATTTATCATGCATATTATCCCTTCATGTAATCACATAGTCCTATGTCTTTCAATGATATAATTACCTAGACAATTCTTCTATATGATACATGGTTACATTCACGTATTATTCAATTATTTTATCCTTTTGAGGTGAGGTAACTACCAGTTTCTATTTTTACCTCACATCAAGGAGGGGGGAGGGGCATAGTAATTAGGTTATGCCATTGAGGTATGTTCTTCACATTTGGCATAGATTTTGATTCAGTGGGGGAATGATTTAGAATCATGTTATCCACACTTTATTCACATTTGGTATAGTTTTCAAGTTCAATGGGGACATGTCATATATGCATGTCTTCCACACATTTATAATCTTAAAATTCAATGGGGTCATGCTTTGGAAACATGTTATCCATACTTATTAATTATTCAACACACCCATATTCAGAGATGGCATGTTCTAGATATATGTCCTCCACATTGGCACTTATTTTAGTTTTCATATTTCTCCATATATATTGGAGAATGCTTTAGAAGCATGTTCTCCACACTTAAATAGTTTATGAATTGAATAAAGCATATTGTTACGTGAATTAGATTCATAGTTGTGGTAAAATTATATGCATTTACAATGTTGTTATACACAATTTCAACATGAGACATATCTAAGGTGCTTATACTATCCAATGTGCACCTAATAATGCAAAATCCAAATCAATTGAAGACTTAAAAACACTCTTAAATATTATCATCACCCACCATAATGTAGTTTTATGGACTATATTGAACCAATCTACTACAATAGTTAGTTTGAATTTGGTATGATTGAGGTGATTAAATCACTCAATCTTGTCAACTTTTTAGGTTGGAATTTATTGTATCATTTGTCCTTACTAGTTTGATAGTATGAGTTGACTTTTTTAACTCATGCTCTCTAGGTTATAATTATGATTGGGTTACATGATTGACATAATCTCAATATTTGGATGGTAACTCACCTTTTCTCCAAGGTTGGAGGCATGTGCCTTTTAATATCTCTTTCTCTCTATCTCTTTGGATATATGCACTTTACATATTTATATATATGTCCTAATATTAGTTTCATATCCTTACAATGACATATCTTTTCAAACCAACTTTTTAATAGGCAAGGTGGTTAAATCAATACATAGGTGTACTCCTAACCTTTTTTTTTAAATTTAAATGTTTTTAATACTTTTAATTTCAGATTATATGCATTGATTATATACCAAAACTTATTATTTGTAGGGCAGTCACCAATAGAGCTCTCAATTTAGACTCAAACAAAGTCAATGTGTATTATACAAACCTAGGTATGCATTTCTTATTTTTTAAACTAATAATTTAAATATTAGATTAAGGGGGGGATGAAAATGTAGACACTATTTTATGGATTATATAACACCTCATTCTTGTATACTTGAAAAACTCAGACATTGGTTGTTCCTCTTAGTTCTTGACCTTTTCTACTTTTTGAAGTCTTTCATCTACTCTATATTATGCCACTTGGCCTATATTTTAGTCTAACTAGTCTTATGCTAATGACCTAGACCTTCTATCTTGCCCATAATGCTTAAAAACTACTTATCTTCCACCTCAATAAGTTATGAACATGTACCTACTTTCTTTGTCCCTAAACACTTTCATCTAGGATAAATGCTTGCACTAATGCATGTGTTCTACTCTGATGTGGTGAGTTGTGGAGCTAAAAGCTTCAACTCTTTGCAAATAGAAGGAACAGAAGGTTGCTGAGATCGAGGAGCACCGGCATCGGCAGCAGGTCTGATGTCGTCATGACCAGTGTAGAAGGCCACCAGCGACGACAGGGAGTCGGCCAACGTCGGCAGAACCAGGCAAGCAAGGACCAACATCGGTCACCTGTGTGTTCCAAAACTATTCATTGCACGGATAGTTAGTTAAGTGAATGAAGCATTTGCATGTAAAGTCCAGTTAGAGTCTTGAGCTGCAAGGATAATTGTCTAAATTAAGAGTCTAAGTTATTGTTTAAGTCTGGGATCTATTTATAGACCCATTGGCATGTATTGTAATTAGAACAAGATAAGGAAGGCAAGGAAGTTCCTTCTAAGTGTAAGATCATTGAGTTGTAGGTTGTTGCAAGCTCATAGGAGATCTACATGTGTGAGTATGGTCTGTTGAATTGCAGGTTGCAGGTTCATGGGAGATCCACTTGAAGTACTATAGAGTGCTTGGTGAACTGGCAGGGTTATTACTGACTAGTTGGAGAGGTGAACACCAATTCTATTTGTGAGTTGGTTGTTGGGACCATTTTTTGGTAGGAGAGTGTTGTAGAAGAATTACTATACACTTGAGGTGTGGGAAGCCTCTGTAAGGTGGAAGAGTGTGGCGGCTCTTTATTGTATTCTTTTCTGTAAAGTGTTAATACAAGATAGTGTATTGTCTCTCATATTTCGTGTTATTGGTGAATTCTAGTTACTTGTATTTTTGGTTATTTCTGCATTTATAATTGCTTATATTTGGTAATCATACTATGCTCTTTCTGAGGAGCAATATCCTAACAAAGTGGGATCAGAACAGGTGTTGTTCTTGTGATCCCCCAACATGATGCATGTGTACAGTGTCTTAAAATCATCTAATTTACAAAACAAATGTATCTTAAGGGTCATCCCAAGTTATTTATAATGATTTAATTCTCCAAAAGGATTGATATAAATACAATATAAAACCTCATTCATTCTTCAACTAGAAAAATTGATAAAGGACCTAATGTAACTAATCAAAGCATTCAATCAATCACTCATTAAATAAAAAGCTTTCATATTTTATCATATTATCATATCAATGATAGGGACAACACATACACAAGTCTAAATTTTTGAAGGATCACCCAAAGATATATTTTACAAATTACAAACTAGGTCGCTATTGTACTTTATTTTCACATATTGTATGATTCACACACAATCCAAAACATAGGGGAGAATTACATCAGCTTGAAGCCCTATTCAAAGTATCATATATTTCATATATAATGCATGCCTTTATCCATGATTATATATTTCATAGGGTATTTCATATGATTTGAAATTGACTTTTTTTACTAACAAATTTTATCAATGAATTACTATGATATGTTTATGCTTGTTTATTATGATTTCCTTTATGTAGTTCCTTAAATGTCTTACCTTGTTATTATCTTGATTATTCAAGAATTTGTATATGCTTTTTTGTTTACATCACCCATGTCTATGTATACTTTATTTGACATTTAAATATGTCATTATTTATTGTATGTACATTTGAATATGTCATCCTTGATTTTGTGGAATTTGAACATGCCCCTTATTTATAGCCTCCTACGACCATTGTATGTTTACTTTGTTTTAAGTGATCTTATATGTGTGCTTTATTTTATTTTGTATATTGTAATATGAATATGTAGATATTGACATGAGCTTTATGATGCATCTTAGCCCTTCATGTGATCAAATAGTCTGATGTGCTTCAATGATATATTTACCTAGACACGTTATTTTATATGCTACATGGTTATATTCACATAATATTCAATTATTTTATCCTTTTGAGGCGAGGTAACTTCTAGTTTATATTTTTACCTCACATCAAGGAGGGGGGAGGGGCATATTAATGGGGGCATCTCATTGAGGTATGTTCTTCACATTTGGCATAGATTTAGATTTAGTGGGAGAATGATTTTGAATCATGTTATCCACACTTTATTCACATTTAGCATAGTTTTCAAGTATAGTGGGGAAATGTCATATATGATTGAATGCACACATTAGATTTTTTTTAATTCAATGGGGGCATGCTTTAGAATCATGTTATCCACACTTATTAATTATTCAACACACCCAAATTCAGTGTGGGCATGTTTTGGAGACATGTCTTCCACATTAGCATTTATTTCAGTTTTCATATTTCTCCATATATATTGGGGAATACATTGGAAACATATTTTCTACACTTAAACAATTTCCAAATTGGCTAAATCTTACTATTACATGATTTAAATTCATAATTATGGTATAATTATATGCATTCATACCATTTTTATACATAGTTTCAACATGAGACATATCTAAGGTGCATATACTATCCAATATGCACCTAATATTGAAAAATCCAAATCAATTTAAAATTTCAAAACAGTCTAAAAGACTATCATCACTCACCATAATGTACTTTCATGGACTATAATGAACCAAACTACTACACTAGTTAGTTTGTATTTGGTATAGTTGAGGTGATTAAATCACTCAATTTTGCCAAGTTTATAGGTTGGACTTTATTGTATCATCTATCCTTACCAATTTGATAGTATGAGTTGACATTTTTCACTCATGCTCATTAGATTATAAGTATGATTGGGTTACATGATTGACCTAATCTCAATAGTTGGATGGTAAATCACCTTTTCTCCAAGGTTGGAGGCATGTGCCTTTCAATATATATATATATATATATATATATATATATATATCTGTGTGTGTGTGTCTTAATCTTAGTTTTATATCCTTATAATGACATATCTTTTCAAACCATATTTTTAATAGATAAGGTGGTTAAATCGATACATAGGTATACCCGTAAATATTTTTATTTTTATTTAAATCTTTTTAATACTATCAATTTTAGATTATATGCATTGATTATGTACTGTAACTTGCTATTGGTTGTAGGTTAGTCACCAAAAAATCACTCAATTTGGACTCAAACAAAGGCGAGGTGTGTTATGCACACCTAGGTATGCATTTCTTCTCCTTTAAACTAATAATTTAATTACTAGATTAAAGCGAGGGGTTCAAATTTAGACACTATTTTATGGATTATATAACACCTCATTCTTGTACACTTGGAAATCTTAGACATTGGTTGTGCCTCTTAGTTCTTGACTTTTTTTACTTTTATATATCTTACATATACTCTATATTATGCCTCTTGGCCTATATTTTAGTCTGCCTAGTCTTATGCTATGACCTAAACCTTATATCTTGCCCATAATGATTAGAAATTACTTATCTTTCACCTTTATAAGTTATGAGTGTGTACCTACTTTCTTGTGCCTTAAACACTTTCATCTGGGATAAATTCTTACACTAATGCAGGTGTCTTACTTTGATGCAAGTGTCTAATGTCCTAAAATCATCTGATTTTCAAAACAAGTGTATTTTAACGATTGTTCCATGTTATTTAATGTGAGTTAGTTATCCAAAGGGACTGATATAAATACAATATCAACCCTCATTCATTTCTCACCAAGAAAAACTGATTAAGGACCTAAAGTAGTTAATCAAAGCATTCAATCAAACACTTAATAAAGAAAAATCTTTCATATTTTATCTTCTTCTCATATCAATGATAGGGACAATACATAAATAGGTTTGATGTCTTGAAGGAGCACCCAAAAATATATTTTCCAAATTACAAGTTAGGTCACTATTGTACTTGCTTTTCACATATTGCATGATTCATACACAATCAAACACATAGGGGAGAATGACATTAGTTTGAGGCCCTCTTCATAGTATTATATATGTAGGTAATGCTCATTAATATATGGGTCTTTAGGGTCTGCTCGACACTATGTTCCCACTAACCTATTTTTCAATTATCACTAAGAAGATGAATAACTAGTGTTTTTCAAATTTATAAGGAGGAATAATCCATGACCCATATTTGAATGCACCAGAGTGAAGGCAATGTCAAATCCAAAAGCATATAGTTTTTTTCATATTTTTCCACTAGGTATTACATACATGACACTTACATTAGGTTTAGATAGTAGTTTCAATGTAACCATCCTAGAATGACGGTATTGTTTGTGGATCTAGAACCATCTAATCCATAATTTGAAGACTTATAGAATCATATTCTAGTCTACTTCATGCCTATTCTAGATCCATAATTATGCCAACATCAGAATGAGATAATCATATTACTTATTTGTCATTTATGTATCTAGCATAGTTGTACTTATTATTTTTTACCTATCTTAATTTAATAAATTTAATATATGTTTATCTAAGTTTAGCACCCACTTAGCCTAATTTATAGCTAATTTATCATCCTTGGGCCCTAGGCTATCTCTACCCATTTAAATCTACTAATTTAGACATTAATTTAGGGTTAAAAATATATATTTCATTATATCTCTCACATATGTTTTTTTTAATTTTAAGTTAACTTATTGTGCATGATTCACAACTCACCTCAAAAGAGGGGGCATACACAATTTCTTATTTTAGAGACTAGGCTACAAATTTATACTAAACATATAAGAAAAGATAGGTTTTATGTAGTTGAGCATGATTCATATAGAAAAATCACCTAATTAAATGCAATTTTGGATAAGATAAATTCATTTAGAAAAGGGTGTAGGTCAATTGTGTCCAAAATAGTGTGATTTATCCTAGCATCCATAAAATAATCATTTTCATAAATACTCAAAATATCATTAAGTTCAAAATAGTTACTGATAGGAAACCAATCACAATTCTAGAAAATAACTCAGGTTTGTCTCATATTTTTCTTAGCATGGGTGCATCATGGATGATATGTGGTCCATAGTCTGCAAAAATGTTTTTCTCATAGAATTACATGATATTACTCAATTTTAAAATATATACACAGCAAGATATTAGATTGGGGTAATGTGTGTGGTATATGACTACATCCTTGCTCAAATTTTCACCATTTTTTTAGAAGGAGAAGTAATGCTTATCATTATCCATTTTGTATACACCAAACCCACATCGTACTACTTTTTCACTAGTTTCACACCAGAAATGAATTTTATTCCATATGTAATGGTTGAGTCACCTTCTTGCATGAATATTTCACAAAAATTAATTATTAATTCATATAATTATTTTAAACCACTTAAATATTTTGGGTATGAAATGATGGATTCAAGCACATCTTGAGTTCTTAATAACAATTTTTCCTATTAGTAAGGATTGGGGCATGCATAGTCCAATCTAATATTTCAAATAAAATGAAATATTGATGGGTCCTACCCCTCTATAGTAACCAATTTTCTCACTAGAAAAACACAATTGTTTACATACACAATCATGTTTATTTGTTCCTTATTATTAAACCTCCAAGTTTCTTGTCTTTTACTTTCATATATACATCTTAAGTAAGGACTAATTTATACATGTTTCATTAATTTTTAGGTGAATCACAGTTAAACATTGTGGCCTACATTTAAGATTATTTTTATTAAGTAAATTTAGGAATACACTTTTCCTTTTACTCTAATAATTTAATTTTACTATTTTACTAGAATAAAATTGGGGGAAGGGGGGATGTAGAGACATAAATTAACATTTAATTTTTGAAAAATGTAATTTTTACCACTCCTTATATGCCCATATCTCATGCCTCATACATAGTCATTAACAACCCTTCATTCACTCTTATTATGGATGACTTATTCCCACAAAAAACTAATGATCTCAAAATAGTCCTATCCATAATTATAATTAACCTAAATTCACTTTGAGACTAATCCCCACTTCTGGTTTAACTATTATTTCCATCTACACAAGGCCTCCCTATATGGACAATCTGGCTCCCAAGTAATGCTCAATTTTACCGACAACATCCTCCAAAAAAATAACTAATTTCTCAAATTTAAATTCATGTAATGGTTCATCCCACAAGTTTAGCAAGACCCATTCAAATTAGTTCCTAAAATACCACTATAAAACCACATTTCAAAGCATTTTTCACATAGAAATCTCACACATGGAAAAAAACTAGAATATTTAATTGTATATTGAGCCAAGAGCATCTATTTTTCCCATTTCAAAGTCTACACAAGCTAAGTAGCCCAGAGATAAGTCTTCATACACCTCCAAGGTCACAATTGATTATTGAATCACTTAATCACATTAGAATTCTACCAACATTTAGCATTTTAAATTAGTCTTATCACACACACACACCACCATAACACACAATAACTCATGGAGCTTGATCCATCTGTAGTGTACTGGTATGTAATATATGCTCAACATATGGGATGCTGAGGTCAAACACAAATTCAATCACTAAACCCTTTTTACTCTATGATTTCATATTCCCTCTTGGTCTGTTGAGATAGAGTTACAAGTAAAGGAGAAGATATAATGTGGTTTTCATGATATATTGAAGGATTCCATATAATCAAAATGAAAACAAACATGAAGATGACCCTATCATAATAGTTTTGGAGATCTAGCACCTACAACATGTAAACACTCCCTAAGGGAACCAACATTATGTCCATGTCCAAATCTAATGATCTTGTTTAAAGATCCAACCAAACCCTATTTCTAATTTAAAATAAATCAACATAAAGACATAACCTGTTCTCTAGTGTCAGTCAGAGTCCTACATTTTGATTTTCCATCTACTTTAAAAATATTTGGTATTTTACCCTTTTAGTATATGTATAAATTTACCGATTTAAAAATTATCTTGTGTCATTTATTGTATATCTATATCATTATTATTTTATGAAATAATTTTTCATAATTATATTTTACCCCTACTTATCAAATTTGATAAAACATTTTTTCATAATTTTTATAAACCATGTTATTTATCTTTTCCTATGAATTTTGATGCACACATCAACATATACACTTTATTATGGTGAATGTGATATTTTAGTCAAAAAAACTTATATTTGTAAATAATACACATCTAATTATGGTCCCAATTAGTCTTTTATATATTTCATACTCAATGTGCATATTGGGTCAATGTTATAAGCAAAAAATAAAAAGTATTATATGCCTAAATGTTTTTATTACTAGATTCATTATGCTTTGTGCTTTACTTATAAGGCTTTGTATATTATATTTCCACTCTATCAAAAGTTTTGTATGAAATAACTTAAAGATTGTGTAGTCTTTCCTACTATGGAAAATGGTAATATGAACAACAAGGCAAATAAGAGTGAAGTCCTCAATAGAAAAATGGAAAATGGGACATAAAATTAAATATTATAAACCACTACATGGAGTTCTTTTCATGTTTTAGGAAATGGTCATGTTAGTTATGTAGAAAACTACACATGATAGTTGTATTTTTTACATGTACTATAACCTTTATTTTAGATAGCCATTAAGAATTTCACAATACTTAAGGAGGGTAATCTTATAATTATATATCTTGTTAAATTTTTTTGATAAGGATTGACTCATAGTAATTGAAGTATCCTCTAATGTTGGAACTATATTTACTTAAATTTGAGTGTGCACTGAATTCAATAAATACTAGTTTTCTTGAAATAAATATTATTTTATGTTATTTTAGTGAAGAGAAAACCAAATTCTTATTTAAACCTCTTTTTTTCTCTACCTTCCATTATATGTGTGTTTTTCTAATGAGATACATTCAAAATTGTGTTGAATAAAATTAGATTTAATGTTAAATATTCATCTATTTATTTTGGTTAGTGGTCTTAAAAGTGAGCTTCAACAAAGTGAGTTTGTTTAAGACATCACATGAAAGGTTTTAATGTAATATGTTAAAAATAAATTTCATTGATTCATGCCTTGGATTAAATAACTAGTAGTCTTAAAATGAGAGGGCACATACCCTTCTATTATAGCTTATGTCAAAATTTTATCAATAAGATGGAGGAGATTATGTGAAAAGGCGTGTGTCAATATTTCTATCACCTCAAAATAATGATGTGAGTTTTCCACCATATCTTGAGATTTAGATATCACATTGATTAATCTATGTGTACAATAAATTATCATTTGATTTTTACCTTAAGAAGTGGATTTGGTAGAGGGCGGCTTGGAAGTGGTGAAAATAATTTGTGAAAAATAATTGGTATTATGATTCTATTTGTTGAATTTTATGTTACTAATAGTTTTCCATGTGTCTTATTTCTCTATTCACTAGACTTATTAACATTGGTAATGGGTTTAGTTGTTGAAGTAGGTCATGGATTGGTTATCAATAAAAGTTCATGAATTTTAAGCCACACATAATTTGAAATTATTAAAATATTAATATTATATAAAATATATCTGCAAATGTGTTCTACATTATAAATTTCTATGGATTCTCAAAAAAAAAATCACATATATTTTATTTGTTGCTACTTTTTTATTTAATATATATTATAAACATGTATCTTTTTTGTTAATGTGGCTCTAAACATGTAAAAATATTATTTTATTTTTATGGGATAAAAACAATAATTTTTATAAAGCCTAGCTAATTTTTATAGATTTTACTAATACATTTAATATTTCATAAAGATTACTTTACTTATAGGATTTAATTTTACCCTAAATCCATTTTCCAAAAATCATAATGCATGAGCTTGATTTTACCCAAATTTGAATATTGATGGACGATTTAAAAACATGAGAGAAATCCATTTCAATGAAAATACATTTATAAGGCCTAGAAAAGTAAAAATTACTTTGTTGTTGGAAAAAAAATGTCCACAATCTGATAAGGTAGTGGATACATGTCAAAAATGGTGATAAAAATAGGGAAATGTAACCCATACAAGGATTTTTAAGGTTTTCTCTATCAAGACAACAATGTTTTGTGTCCAAGAAGGAAATACAAGTAATGACCTTTTTAATAAATTACGTTTCATGATTTTAAAATCCTAAACAATGTTAAGGATTAAAAATTGATAAAAATATATTTTTTTTTGAACAACATTGAACTTACCTTCATGAGTGATGCAGAGGGCTTGTTCAACTTATCATTGATGTATGAAAACATGAACAAAACAACTCTTTACACTTACCTCTACCCAAGTGAATATATATCTCTACTCATTTCTTTCACTTGTTTCTTCTTAATCTAGAATTTCAAACCTTTATCCCTCTCTTTATAACCTCTATGTCCTTTCTTGAAATTTAAGAACTTGTTCTCTTATACGTTCTTGTCTTATGACCATGCCACATGGAAAACTAATCAATATAGGGTCCTAAGATTTTGGAAACTTATAAGGTTTCATCAAACCAATATAGAAATTATTTAAAACCTTTTTATACTCCCTATTCAATCTGCACAACTTTGAAGTACTCATTATCTTCTTCTAGCTATTCTTTTAGTGTTACACAAGCTTTCTAGTAACCCATTTTCTATCATTTCCTCTCAGTACAAAAAGGTACAGAGTATTATTGAATAACCAATGACCTTTTTGACCACCCTCTATCTTGTTATTATTTATCACCAAGTTTTACGCCCAACTCCTTCTTTGGACCACTTTTTTGGGCACTTATTTCTCATTGTTTAGGTCTCTTTAGGTTTCCAAAAGGGTTTGAACACATAGTCACTCTTAGTTGTATGGATACATACTTTTAGGTTATAAAACCTCCAAAATCAGTTTTTATGCCTTGAAAAACATATAATGAAAAAAAAATTACTAGTTGCATTACTCATAATACTAATTTTCACCATAAAACCCTATATAGGGTTATATGCAGATATAGAAATCCCAAGAGGAAAATATTTAGGTTTCTAATATTTATTGGGATTTTTAATTGAATATGAACATTGTTTATAGTTTTTAATAAATTTTACATAATTTATAAATGATAATTAATTCTTAAACAACCTTTGCTAAGCAATGTTAATGACCTATGTATTTGATCATGTTATTTGCATAGTTTGTTTAGACCCAAGACTAGGTTATTTGACTCCTTAAATTACAAAAAGGTTTAAAGATCAAACTAACAGTGTAATATGTTATTAATAATGTCTACATACCTTGATGAATATATTCTTACCACCTGTGACACCTCCTTTCCATGTTCCCTATAGGAAATGGCTTGATTGTGGAAAGACAACGAGACTGTATATAACTAAGATAAAAATTAGTCTTGTTCTAGGTTCTTAGAAGGTTATTGAAATTATATAAGGATTAATAAACCCTATAAAAAATTCTCGTACTTTTTTTCAAACATGCATGGTCAATGTGACAACTAAGTCTCCTTATGCACAACTAGATTGTGTATGGATTCTTAACAATTTACAGGGCTTTGTTTGACCTCTTTAACTGATCTTTATCACAACAACAAGTAACAAGGTTTAATATATATTAAATTTTTTTTTATCATGTCACTCAATCATTTATATATTAAAAACATTCTTTATCAAATCCTTTGCTTTAAACACTTTGTTCATTTTCAACTTTTTAAAACATAGAATGCAGTCCTCAAATAGGATACATAATCTATCTCCTCTCATTTATATAAGAAAACCATTGCATATGATATAAAGAACTTAAATATTTCAAGTGAAATAAACTTTAAAACATAAAAAATATATCTTCTACCAAATTACTCTTCACACACTCCTTTTCCACTGTCCACACCAATGCATATACAAAAGATGATGAGTTTATCAACATAAGTTATTTCAAACTAAGAACTATATAAACATATCCTTGGGGTTTTTATTTCTTAAAATTTATAATACATCCACCTCATACTCTTTTACATTGAATTATTCTCTAAAAAAAAGTACAACTTCTTTTATTGTCCAACAACTGATCCTAATTACTTCATAACTCCTCTTGTATGTTTCAAACTACCTCACCAACTAACTTACTCACTAATATGACTCATCATACGAGTCATTTATGACCTTAGGTTATAATTATAAACTTTCACTAGAAGACCATGTTTTATGGAACTCCTATTATCATGACAATTACTCTAGAAACCTAAACCAAAATTCAAATGAGGAATTACCTAGAAAATGCCAAAACACCTCAAATATAAATTTAACCAACTCTTAACAACTAGAAACGACCCCTACAAACCTAACATGGCCTATGATGACTCTAAACAGACTCAAACATGATAAATATACTAATATTTACAATTTAGTAGGTGATGCTCCTACACCATACTACTGAGGAGTAAGAAAAGCTTTCCCATGGAAATTATAAATGGTCTTGCAATCAGGTTCATTGTAGCATCCTTATTCTAAGTTCATGTCCACCTGGATCCAAAGGACTCTTTGAAACATATAATCCTTTGTGATTCTTTCTCAAACTCACTATGGATCCTTTGTTATTCTCTCTCTTCCTCTTCCTCTTGCTTTGCTTCTTCAATCTATTCATGGGCAGCTGCTACTCATTTCTTTTCCTCCAATGACATGAACATGGAACAAACATGTCGACTAAAATCACCTCCTACTTACTCTCTTTGATTTCACATTGTTCTTTGGTTACCAACCCTTTTTCCTCTTGGCTCAAGATTTTGTCCAATGCCAACTCAGTTGCCATGATGCTCTCTTTTTCTCCTATGAGAATCAAATCATCTAATGACTCCTTGATATGCTTCCATATCTCAGTATCCTCTATTGTATACTCCTTTTCACTACCTTTCTCTCCCATTAGTTCTAAGAAAATCAATTCAACATGATGTAACTCAATCTTTTCAAAAACTCCAACTTGTGGTTCTTCCTTATATCCTCTTTCTTCCACCTCATAGGTCTCTTCATTCATGTCAATAACTTCATTTATTACTATTGTACCTTCATTTTATTCCACCAACACATTCATTATCCTCATTTTACTTGCATACAATTGATCTTCAACAATGTTCAAATCAGAATACTCATAAAAATGACATTGAAAAGAATACCTTGTACCTTTTGGCTCTCCTCCACTCTTTCTTCCTCCTTCATGCTCATCATGAGGCATAGTACTATTGTAACCTCATTCTCTTCTTCTTCATCCTCCAATAGCTCACCTTATTTAGAGTAACATATGATTGTGCCCCCATATTTAGCTATGTAATCCATTTATTTCTCACCATCATTAGCATGATGCTCATGCTTAAACTCTTCACCTATGTATAAACATTAAAATAAAGCATTAGTCTTAAATTTGTGAGGCTTGTTTACCTCTTTGTTTTTCTCTCTAGGTTTCCTTACTTTCATATTTTGTCTTCTCTTTTCCATCAACTATTTGAGAGTCTCTCTCACCTTTTTATTTGTGCACACATAGAATCTTAGTCTTATCTCTTCTAGGATATTCTCTAGCCTTGTAATTATCTCCTTCATCTTAGCTATCTCTTTCTTTCTCTCTTTAACCATATTTTCTTTGCTTCCATCCTCCTCTCGTCTATCTTCTTCTTGTGGAACTCTTCACACATCAAGCCCTTCATCATTCTCATTATCTCTTATCTTATAGACAAGATTTCCATCTCTCTCTCTCTCTCTCTCTCTCTCTCTCTCTCTCTCTCTCTCTCTCTCTCTCTCTCTCTCTCTCTCTCTCTCTCTCTCTCTCTCTCTCTCTCTCTCTCTCTCTCTCTCTCTCTCTCTCTCTCTCTCTCTCTCTCTCTCTCTCTCTCTCTCTCTCTCTCTCTCTCTCTCTCTCTCTCTCTCTCTCTCTCTCTCACACACACACACACACACACACACACACACACACATCAAATACTCATCTTCTTCTCTTGTCCTTTCAATAGGACTCTCTTAAATCTCAGTTTTGAGATTCTCTCCTTCAGCTCTCACTGGCTCTATCACTCTAATCCTTTTTGGCTTAAGGGCTTTACCACCTATAACTTTCTTTCAATTTATTACTACTTATATATCTTTCTTGTATCCTCTTTTATCTTACTTGTAACCTTCATTAACCACTTCCAATAACATCTCACAATAACATATTATTAACACAATGTTCAATATGTATTCAACACTACATATTCATAAACTAGAATATTTAAAATCATGTGAAATACCTTGCCAAGAACCTTTTAGGATTTGATACCACCTTATGCAAAGGGCTTATTCTACTTATAATTGATGTATGAAAATGAAGAACAAAACAAATCTATACACTTACCTTTTCCCAAGTGCCTATCTAGCTCTACTCCTTTATTTAGCTTGTTTTTTCTTAATCTGGGATTTCAAAACTTTTTCCCTCTCTTTAGAACCTCTGTTTTCCTTCTTGAAACTTAAGTACTTGTTCTCTTATACATTCTTTACTTATGACCATGACACATGGTAACCTAATAAATATAGGGTCATGATATTTTGGACACTTATAATGTTTCATCAAACCAATTAATAACTTATTTAAAACCTTTTTATACTCCCTATTCAAACCACACAACTCTGGAGTACTCACTATCTTCTTTTGACTATTCTTTCAGTGTTACACAGGGTTCCTACTAGCCCTTTTTTTGTTATTTCCTCTCAGTACAGAAAGATATAGAGTATTATTGAAGAATCAATTACCTTTTTACCACCTCTATCCTATTATTTATTTTCACCATGTTTTATCCCCTAACTCTTCCTTTGGACCACTTTTCTAGGCATCTATTCCTCACCGTTTACGTCTCTTTATGTTTCCAATAGGGTTTACACACAGAATCACTATTATTTGTATGGATACATATTTTTAGGTTATAAAACCTCCAAAATTATTTTTTATGACTTGAAAACATCCAATGATAAAAAATCAAGAATTTTTGCCAATTACATTACTCACATTACTAATTTTCACCTTAAAACCCTAGACATGGTTGTATGCAGGCAAATAACACTCGAGAGGAAAAGATTTATGTTTTTAATATTTATTGAGAATTTAAATATAATTTTAACATTGTTTATAATATATTCCATCATGTTACATCATTTCCATATGATAATTATTTCTCAAACAACCTCTTTTAAATAATTTTAATGATCTATGTGTTTGAATGTGTTATTTCCATAGTATGTCTAGACCCAAGATTGGGTTCTTTGAATCCTAATGTAATAAAATGATTTAAATATAAAACTAAATGTGTCATAAGTTATTTATAATTTCCATATACCTTTATAAATTTATGATTGCCAACAATGACACCTTTTTCCCACATTCCCTTCAAAAAATGGCTTGACTGTGGAAAGGCAACCATACTGTATATAACTAAGATAAAATAGAATATTGTTCTAGGTTATTATAATAATTTATAAAAATATTTAAGGATTAATAAAACCTATACAAGATTCTCATACTTCTTTTAAAATATTCATGGTCAATGTGACAACTGAGTCTCCTTGTGCATAGTTGGATGGTATATGGATTCTTGGCAATTTACAGGTCTATGTCTAACCTCTTCAACGTATCTTTATCACAACAACAAGTAACCAGTTTTAATAGTTATTACACATTTTTTTTATAATGTCACTCATTTATTTATATATTTCAAACATTTTTTATCAAATCATTTGCTTGAAACACGTTGTTCTTTTGTAACTTCTTAAAACATAGAATGTAGTCCTCAAACATAATACATAGTCTATCTCCTCTCATCTATATAATAAAACCACTTCGTAGGCTATAAATAACTTAAATATTTAAAGTTAAATAAACTTAAAAACATAAAAAATATATCTTCTACCAAATTACTCTGCACACACTCCTTTTCCACTGTCCACACAATTGCATATACAAAAGATGCTGAGTTTATCAACAAAATTTCTTTTAAAACTAACAACTGTATAAACTTATCATTGTGGATTTTATTTCCTAAAATTTTGAATCCATTCCCTTATTACTATTTTACATTAAATTATTATATGAAAAAAATAACTACAACTTCTTTTATTGTCTAAGAACTTATCCTAACTACTTTGTAACTCCTCTTGTATGTTGCAAAATACCTCACCTACTAACCTACTCACTAATATGACTAATCATGTGAGTCATTTATGACCTTAGGTGATATTAAAAAATTACACCACAATACAAAGATATATAGACCTCTTATTAGCATGATAATTTATCCATAAACCTAAACTAAAATTCAAAAATTCAAATGAGGAATTGGTGGGAAAATGCCAAAACACCTCAAATTAAAATTTAACCAGCTTTTAACAACTAGAAATGACCCCTACAGACCTAACATGACCTATGATGACTCTGAAAAGACTCAAACATGAGAAATAGACTAATATTTATAATTTAGTAAGTGATGCGCCTGCATTAATGAGGCTTCGAAGTAATTTGAACGTAACTCTTGAGCATATGTTTAAACATATATATATATATATATATATATTTAAATACCCTAATAAAATTTGTTTTATAATCAATTATAAAAAATATTGAATTCAAGCATTTAAAGTAAAACATTAGAAAAAATCTATAGAGTTATCAACATATTATCACATCCATTTTTTTACTCTTGCATCAGGGAATACATAAAATTAAGTGGGAAACTACTAAATAGGCATAATACTACCCAACAATACATGAATATTTACAAGAGTGTAATAAATATACATGTCTTAAAAAATAGTGTATAAATGTATGCATATGTATATGTGTGTGTGTGTGTGTGTGTGTGGGTGTGCATGTGTGCACGCACACGTACACACACACACACACACACACACACACACACACACACACACACACACACACACACACACACACACACACACACACACACACACACACACACACACACACACACACACACACACACACACACACACACACACACACACACACACACACACACACACACACACACACACATGCATATATGCATAAATACATACATACATATTGATATTGGTATACAATGTTTAAACCCCAAATATGCTACATCCTAAAATAATACACCATCAGGTACTGTTCTAAAAATAAAATTATATTCTTTAAAATCATTTAAGTAACATTATCATATACCAAAGCTTAAAATAAAATTTAAACTATCCAATCACTTATATAAGTTGTTGAAGTTTACTCGAGCATACTTAAATATCAAAGTCTTTGAATTTAACTTGAATATTAACTTTATTTATTTATTAGATTTAAAAGTATACTTTATTTATTTAATTTATAAATTTTTATTTATTTTTTATTGTCCCATATAAGTACACTATGTATTATAGCTTGAATTTTTATTTAAGTTATTTACATTAAGTTTTTATAATGATAAATAGAAAATATAATTATTAAAATGATCCTTATTATTTAGGAGTAGTATTAAAAGGTTCTCATTTTGGAGACTTATTCTTAGAAAATATTTTTAATATATCTTTTAAATAATTTGTATATCTTTTTTTTTGTTAAAATAACTATGATAAAGTATTAGAACAAAAATTAAAATGAATATATGGTGGAGGAAAACCATGTTAGATCAAAGAGAGGTTAAATCAGATTCAAACCTATCAAATGCAGATAGAAAGGTGTTAGCCGCTTGATAGATATCACAAACTGAATCTTAAACCTATTCACCACTCTGCCTACCACATGAAGTAATGGGACATAAATAATCTAGGTAGATCCTAACCATATAATATAAATTAACAACCTACTCTAGAGAATTATCCTTTAAGGTCTCCTTGGCATACCCTAACTCAAAAAATAAATCCACCTCTAAACCCAAAACAAGTATCATGGTTCTAGAACCACTAACATATAACAAACCAACTCAATCTTCCTTCCACCAAGAAAATTTTACCTTTATTTTGGAGATGCTTTAGATAATAGCAAAATGTCCCACCTCAAAATAGTTTTTTCGACAAAAAGGAAGTCCTTCATAGTTAATGGATTGAATCCAACATCGATCCACAACTCCAGCTCAATGAATGCTAGTAGGTCCTTAAAGAGGTCCAAACAAACTAGGATGCATGTGAAAGTGGTATGATCAAAAGTGCTAGTCAACCCATCTACCTCTAACATCTCTCCAACAATATTACCAATTTCCTAAAGGCACTGATCATGGAAAAATTATATGATAAGTTTAGAAATCCAAACCCACTATAGCCTTAAGCTAAGAGGTTACGAAAGGGGATTACAGAGTGGGAACCATGAAATTAAAAAGATAGATGTTGACTCATACTCCAGATTTTTTTGTAAAATTTTAATCTAATCTTCAAAATTATCAAAATAAGTAATAAAGAATCCTTTCACTCCTTGATAAATATCTAAACCTCCTTTGATAAATGGTTGCCATTCATATGATATCGATTTATGAAGATAAGTGGGTCTCAATGATTGATGATCAAACTTGAAAATCAAGGCTCTAGCGTCAAACCACTCTTCACATTCTAAAAATTCATTAAGGGTCTCACCCTCAAATGACATAGATATAGGGATTTTAGAGGCTACCATAGATTTAATCAATGATTTTTCATTGCTCTAGTCAACCCTCTTAGCTTCTAAATTTACAACCTTATGCCCTTCTACATGCTTGGCTCTATATTCCCATGATTGAGCTACACCAAGAGGAGTAGATGGAGATTCTACTTCAAAATTTGTAGTCACTATGAACACTAACCACTCTATGCCATTCCCCTCTACCATCTTCTTCCCAAGGGTAGTGAAGCTTATATCCCATACAATTGCCCCATCTAGGCCAAATGTTTCACTAGGAGATTACAATGAAGCTAAACTCATTCTAGTTAGACCTTTGCTTAGAGATGAACATGAGACCTTTAGTGCAAAATATTTTTTTCTTTGAATTATTCCTCAACACTACTAATCCACATGGTGGAGGACCAAGATGGATGACAATGCCAAATCCTTATTCATCAATCCTTTGTGTAGCTAGTGAGAATGTTGGAACCCTAACATACCGAAGCAACAGAGCTATTCTCAAACATGAAAATGTAGACTTCATGAATATATTTTTTTGGTTGTCGTTATAATATTTTTAATTTCACTCATGTTTAATTAATGGCATGTTACATTATAGTTTACACTATTTATTTTTATAATGAAAAGTAAACTTTATTTATTAATTTTGTAAGGATCTATACTTTTATTATGTCTCACACAAGTAGACTATGTATTATCACTTGAATTTATATTTAAATTATGCATATTGATATTTTCTAATATGTAAATAAAAAATATAATTATTATATATAATCCTTATTATTTATATGTAATATTAAAAATAATAGTAGCCATCTTTGAAATCTACTAATTTAATTATAGTGGTTTTATTTTAATTGTATTTAATTAATCTCATGTGAGTCATAATGATATTAATTTAATATATTTTTGTTAAGTGTAGTAATCCAAATGTAGTTGCAAAAGTTTGTCATATTTTTGTTTTCAACGTGATTAATATGAATTATTGCCAATTTTGTTGACTTTTCTTGATGGATATTTTATTACTGCATTTTATCACTTCCTTTTCTTAAAATTGTTGGGCACTATATTTATGTTTTCAATACAATCACTAAATATTGTTGTCAATTTTATTGATTTAGGTATTTCTTATTATGATTTTTATTATCTTTTTTATTATAATTGTGACAATTAAGTGTTTTCTGGTGATCAATATTTTATTGTAGATAGTGTCACCTCCTTTTATCATTTTTTATAACTTAAATATCATATTTTTACAAGATTGGTATTTGTTGTTGTTAGTAGCTTATATAGTTTTTCCTTAAAAATTACAACAATTCAATATTTGCATTTGATAAATATTTCTTATTATTAATTGTGTTTACTTTATTCATGTAGATTTTATCACCTCATTTTTAAGACAATTTTTACAACTTTCATACCATTTGTTGTCGATGTCAAATCCATACATTTATTTTTCTGAATTTGGTCAACTACTTTTTAGATTTTGTCAACTTACATACTATTTTTCTGAATTTTGTCAACTACTTTACTTTTTAAAAGTAAAGTTGTACATTCATTTTTTTACAATTTTTCAACTATATATATTTCTACATGTAAAATTTATTACATCTTTTATCAAAATTATCACAATTTGAAATATTTCCTCATGATAAATATTTCTTATTGTCAACTTTGTTTTCCTTGATCATATAATTTGTATCCCCTCCTTTTAAGATAATTGTGAAAACTTACATACTATTTTTTTTCAATGTCAAAATTGTACATACCATAATATCTTCCCAATAATTGTGTTGTACATGTCAACATCTACACTTTATTCTCACAAACTTAGTGATGTGCCCAATTGGGTAAAATATGTTGTTCCTCAAATTTCATTCAGCACACATGTTTAATAAGATGAAGTAAAAATTTGTTAAAAGTTTTTTGGTAGTTTAGTTGAGGCTCACATTGTTAAAAGTTTTTGGGCTCTTCTCCCTTCATTTCCCCTCTCAAAGGTTTATGTGGGGTCATAAAAATTAATGGAAAGGACCTCACTCAAATTTGTTGGAAGAGAAACTAAATTTGGGGAGTATATGAGTGTTTTAAGAATCTTTCCTTTTATTTTATTTTATAGTGTGTATTGTTAACATAAAAATTGGGTGTCAAATTTAAAGACTATAAAGGGTTTCCAAAAAATATTTTAGTATTTTTAAAAAAAAAACATTCCTCAAAATTTAATATCTTAGGTCATATGATTTGTAAAAATAAAATTTAATAAAAGTTGGTTTGTATAATTAATCATTAAATCATTTAAATATTATGAAAATAATAAAAAATTAAGTAATAAAAATAAGAATCTAATGTTAAGTATAATATTATTGTTTCTTTTTAAATTCTATCCAATATTAAGAACATGATCACTTGTAGGTATGAGGTTTAACCTAATATTTTTATTGTATTCTTCATTAATAATGTTTATGTATATGAATAGATAAGTACATTGATCATATAGAAAATTTATGGGAGTTGAAACCTGACACTTAACAAGTGGTTCAAATTGGCCTAATATTGTTAATGAGATAAATGTGACTTTGATGGTCGCATATCTCTAAATCTTATTGAATTTTTATAGTAATGCCCCATGTAATGTGGCTCAAGTTTTTCCAACTTAACCATTGAGAGATTTTACTCTTGTAGGTGATCTCAAAACTATAGTCATTGATTGTAACCCTAGACTATTTTAATAGAGCACACTTTTTTAAAAAAGATAAATAATTTTTACATTCCTATTACCCTCGAAGCGAATCACCCTAGTTTGTATTTTTTTCCTCCCACCCTATGATAATTTTAAAATGAATAACTATGATTTGAACTTTCTATAATAGAAAGTAGTGGAAGAAATTAAAACACTATACAATGGATTAAATGTAAATAAACTAGTATAGAAGGAGGAAAAAATGAGAGCAAAATTTAATTTTTTGATTAATTATTTCACTCATATTTAGAATTAAAGGTTGTTTACCTATTTGTAATTCTTGATTGGCACTTATAATTTTCATGTGTGAGAATGTTCATGTCATTTATATATAGATCCAAAGATATATAGAACATTTAGTTATAAATTTTAAAATTTGAAGTCAAAAACCATTAATCTTTTTTTAAATCTTAAAAATGTGAGTATAGATTATTTTACATTAATAACTTCTTTAAGTATTTGTTTCACAACATGAAATTTGATGCAGAAGTATCCTAAGTTTAGATCAATATTACATCATCTATGTATAGTTTTATGAATGTTCAAGCTTAGGGTATAAGCACAAGCATGTAACTATTTATAGGTTGTAGAAGTTGAATGGTTTTGTTTTTTTCAAGTCATGCAAGAAGGATGCAGGGTGCATGATTGTAAGAACATTTTTACCACAAGTGTAGCACAAAACTGAATAATTCCATAATGATTAGATCAAGGTTCATGCAGAGGCATCAACATGCATGCACAAATGGATTGTACAAGATAAAATTGATATTCAAAATAGTTGTTACAAATTGAGTCCAATATTATTGGAATGTATGTTTGAATCCAATATTCTTTGAGATGGATTATGAGAATATGTGTTATTCATCCATATTTATTTGAAAAGAAAGAAATTCTCAGGGAACATGTTGGCTTGTAGTATTTTACATGAATCTTTTTTCACATGTGGCACTTTAGAGGAGACTATATAAGGAAATTCAAAGCCAAAATTTACAATGCTTGTAGTGTTGAAAAATATTTTACCAGTTTTAATAAGAAAATATTCTAAAGAGATATTTATAATGTTTATGTGTTTATAGATAAATTTTATTCAAATTTCAATCCTATTGTGACACTAATTGACATAAAATAGTCACAAGGTGAAAAAAATGATAAAGAAAGTAGAGCACTCTAGTGACAAGGGAACACACGAAAGGGCCCAAGAGTGTTCCAACACTTTGGAATATGATAACATACTATTTCATTTTCCACACATGCATCCAAGAAAGTGTCAAAATAATAATCAGTTAAAATCTAATAAATTGAAGATAAAATACCTCATTTTGGTAAGATAAAGGTGAAATATCTATGTGGGACTAAGAACCTCAAAATATGTATAACATCTTGAACATACTTGTAAGTACAATATTTAGTAACATTTTAACTAAAGTTACATAATATTTGAAGAAAAAAATTAACCACATATAAATAGTATCATAATGAACTTTATTGGTCAAATAATAATAAAAACCATTAACTATCATTTTACTTTACCCATCCTAGTAACATAATCTAAATAATGTTAACTACCATTTTGATGTAATCATCCTATTAAAATCCTGTAAAATAGGGTTTTAATAATATAAAAGTTGACAATATTTTGATATTTGTATGCCTTGTAAACTTATTTTTAAGTATAAAAAGTGAGATATATGATTCCTTATAAAGTTTATTTGAGCATTTAAATTTTATCTAAAAATAAATAAAGAAATTACATTATGCATAACATGACATACAAACTACAGATTTATAATATATAAAGATGTATCTTTGAAAACATATGTATAGAATAAACATTATTCCATACAATTCCATGATAAAAAAAGACATAACATATATGATAATTATTTTAAAATATAACATTGTGAAGCATAATATAACATGTTGGCTCTAATCATAAAAATATAAGAAAAATAATATAAATATTTGAATAATATAAATTATGACAAACATAATTTTTTTTAATTATGAAATGACATATGGCAAGACCCAATTTCTTTTTATAAATTAAAGTACAAAGACTTGATATAAAAGAAAATACATTATGGAGTAAATAGTGAGATTGAAAACAATAATCTCTTACACATATATATTTTAAAATCACCATAAATTACTAAGATCCAATATATAAAATAACATTAAATAAGTAATGAACCACCCAAAGATTATGAGGTTTGCAGCGTTTCTTTACATGAAAAACCTTGTGATTCCTTTTATCTTTCACAATGGAAAGATGCTTCATTACATGAGGTGATATAAATTGAGATGCTCATTTGAAATTGAAATTTGATTAAAGAATTATTAAAACAAATATGTAAATAAAATAAATGAAGAAAAATTATTTCTTGGAATTTGGTGAGCATTGTGTTATAGGAATATTTAATTTTATTTAATTTCATATTGTTTATTTTTAGTATAAAATTTTGACTTAATAAATTTTGCATAGTAGTTAATCTTTTCTTTTGTATTGAATTTTTTTGTGCTTGATGATGAAAACATAGAAGAACTATGAAAAATATCTATAGGCATAAAACTCAAAAAATTCATAAAAATAATATTCTTTATTAATTCTCACTAAAGGAATAAAATATCACATAAAAGTTTTCAAATAAAACTCAATCCAAAATTAGATTTGACATGTATAATTAAAAAATATAAATAAATAAAAAGTTACTTAAAACTAATTAACTTGTGCATTTTTTATAAAATTGTTAGTTTTAGTAACTTTCATCTTCTAAAAAAATTTCAACTATTATTTTTAGTAAGTTTTGCGTACAAGATCAGATGGTCTTATTAATTTCCACATATCTTATAAGCACTAATATGGATGAAATTCAACTCGAATTTATGTCTAGTTACATAAATATACTATTTATATAAATAGAAATATTCTATAAAAAAAATAGATAATAAAATACAGTTTTAGACCCTTATATGGTCATATGTGGCCTCTAAAAAGTTCATAAAATATTCTTAGTTAGATATTTATAGTTATAGATAAATTATAAATTTTAAAATGGTTATTTTGACACAAATGAGAGTTTAAATAGAGTTATCAATCAAAAGTTATGTCCTCCAAAATTTTGGTCTCCATAAATTTAGTTTTTGCATCATTCTCCTCTGATTGAAAATAACTCAACTCTAGGAATTGCCCTAATTATACTTATGCCATTTATTCTTGTCAATTTTTTTAGATCGTATTCTAAAATCCAAGTGTTGTCTTCTTGTTTTTGTCCTTCCCACTATACAAAATGCATGTTATAACTTTCTTACCTTGTGTGCACTATCTTTTTATCCATAACTTGTTATATCTTTTATTGCTTATTCTTTAGTACCTAATACTTCTAATCTACTTCTTCATCTTCTTTCCAATCACCATATTCTCCATGAAATTCATATAAATCTGAAACATTAAACATTGGAGAGATATCAAAATTATGTGGTGAACTTGCCTAATAAGCATTGTCATTGATTTTATTCATAATTTTGCATGGTCCAACTTTAGTATACTTCAACTACTTGTATGTTTATGTTTAAAATATTTCTTTCCTAAAATAAACCATCACTAAATCTCCTTTTTAAATACCTTTGAACTTCTTACATTTATCGTTACTTTATACTTATCATTATTTTCCTATAGTTCTCTCTTCAGTTCTTTTAATTTCATATATTCTCTCTAAATACTTCTACATCCTCACTAACTCATTATATAATTGGTAATTGTACCAAATCTAAAACACCCATAAGATTTATCTCATAAAAATAGAAATGATGATTTTCCTATTGACCTCTTCACTGAACTATTATATGCAAACTCAGTCTATGGTAAAGCCAAGTCCCATTACTTGAGCTTATCTTCAAATATGTACCTCAACAAATTTACAAAACTCATGTTTACAACTTTTGTACGAGCATCCTTTTGTGGGTGGTATGGAATATTAAATTTTAGCTTAGTTCCCAACTTCTTTCATAGATTCCTCTAAAAATTACTTAAAATTTTGTGTTCCTATTTGATGTAATGGTTTTCAGAACACCATGTAATAACACAACATCCTTGAAAAATAGTTCTACAACTCTAGTGGCATCATTGATTTTATTACATGTAATAAAATGAACCATCTTAGAAAACCTATCTAAAATAATAAAAATTGAAGATCATTACCTATATGTGTGTTTGGTAACCCCAACATGAAGTCCATACTCAAATTTATCCATGGTCCTATTAGAAATAATAGTGGCATGTATAACCTTATATTTTTTTTCATAGACCTTAGCCACTTGACATATACTACATATTAAAACATCTCTTTCCACATTTATATTCATATTTGGTAAAATGTACTTCTTCACCATGAAATCTATTGTCTTATTCTTAGCAAAATGTCCACCCAAACCACCACTATGCAATTCTCTTATAATTTTATTTCTTAGATATCCAACTTGAATACATACTTCAAATCTAATTCCTTAAAAACTTTGAATCTAAATACTTCACACACTATAGTAGTTAACAATGCCACTCTCTTTCTCAAAGCATCAGTTACCTAATTAGGGTTCCTTGATTTATGTTTCTAAACAAAAGTATATCATTGTAAGAAAGACACAAAATTTTCATGCCTACCTTTTTATTTCATTTGATTGTTCACATACTTCAAAGCCTCATGATTTATAAATAACATAAAATTTGTAGGCACCAATTAATGCCTCCAATGTCTTAATACTTATATAATTACTTAAAATTCAACATCGTATGTATAATACTTATTTCTTACATCATTAATTTTTTCACTAAAATATGTTATTGGCCTTCCTTCTTGACTCAACACAACATCAATTCCTACTTGTGAAACATCACAATCAACCTCAAACACTTTGTTAAAATTTGGTAATGTTAAAAACTATTGTTATTTAATAATTGAAAACTTTTTATTGTTACCCTTGTCTTCATAAATTATTTTCATCTCATGTGATCAATTATTAATGCAATAATACTACTAATTTTTTTAATGAACTTTCTATAAAAAGTTGTTAAACCAAATATATTTTTACCTTTGTGTTAATCTTTGGAATAATCCATTCAATAATTTCCTTTACCTTTTCTTCACCCATCCTTACTCCATCTGTTAAAACTATAAGTCCAAAAATTACCAATTTTTTTCAATAAACATACACTTCTTCAAATTTGTATAGAGTTTCTTCTTCCTTAACAACTCTAATACTATTCTCAAATGCCTTAAGTGCTCTTTTTTAATATTACTACATATCAAAATATCATCAAAATAAACCACCATAAAATTACCAATGGAATATTGTAGCATTATGTTCATCACCCTCATAAATGTGTTGGGTAAATTAGATAATCTCAATGTCATCATCATCCATTCATATAATCCATCCCTAGTCTTGAATGTTTTTTTTCATTCATCTCCTTCATAAATCCAAATATGATAGTAACCACTCCTTAGATCAATCATAGTAAAGTATTTTAATCCTCAAAGAACATTCATCATATCATTTCAATGAGGTATAATAAATCTACATTTGTTGGTAATTTTAGTGATTTCTCTACTATCCACACACATCCTCCATGCCCCATTTTTATATAGAGTTAGAAATGTTAGTGTTTCACATGGACTCATTATCTCTCTTACTATACCCTTATTCACCAATTCAATATCCTATTTATTTAGTTCTACACGTGTTTTGGACTCCTCCTATAAACTGATTAGTTAGGTAGAGTTAATACTGAAATCAAATCAATATGATGTTTAATGTCTATCTTTAGTATTAAACTATCTTTTAACTCATCAAGTATAACATATACATATTATTTCAATACTTATATTATTTATACTAGTATTTTTACCACTTATGTGTCTTATTTTTTTTGCTATTAATACATAGCAACAACCTATTATCTTCATGTCTTTGATAAATTATTTTGTGGAAAGAATAGTTTCTACTTTTCCTTCTTCATTAAGAGGTAATAAAACTATTATTATACCACATTTCCAAAAAATATATGGACTTTTTTACCTAATCATGAATTGTTTATCTATCATATTGTCATGACCTTCCCAAAAGCACATGGCATGCATCCATTGGAATATCATCACACCATATTTCATCCTTGTAGTTTATTCCTAAAGAAAACTTTATCAAACACATTTTATCTATCGGAACCTCATTCTCTTTCTTAAACCATGAAATATGATAAGGATAAGGAAGTTTTTTACATTAAAAACTATGTTTATTTACCATTTATTTAGAAATCATATTTTCACAACTAACACCATCTATTATTATTTTGAATATCTTACCTCCTAAAGTGTACCTTATTTTGAAAATATTTGTCCATAGTCATGCATCACCACCTTCCTTATTCTACATATGTTCTTTCCTTGGAGTAATCATTGTTCTCCTCATTAATAATATTTTCTTTAATATCTTCTACTTCAACTTATGTATTTTATTTTTTATCTCATCCTCAATTAAATTTACTCTTAGAAGGTCCTCTTTCCTCCTTTATTGTCCATGATAATGTAGACACTCAAACTTTATGTGTCCTTCTTATCCACATTTATAACAAACATAAGAGTTGATTTTATTTGAAAACCACCCTCTAGCACCACCATAGCCTCATCCTATCTAAAATACTCTTCCTCTTTATTGGTATTTAAACTCTTATGTATTATCTTATTACTTTTCTTTATCATGTGATTATTACTCTCTGGTGGTATTAAAACCACATTTAGTGGTCTTAAACCCACCTCATCCCCTTATTAGAAGGTACTATTCTCATTTTGGCTCATTTGATATTCTGAAAATTTATCTATTTTATTTTCTTCTTACTTAAAAGCTAATTGATAATCCTCCTTCATGTTAAGTATTATATACAAGCTCAATTTATTTTTAATATAAAACTTCAAACCATTTTCACAACTTGTGACCATTTGTTCTTCTATTTCATCATACTCCACTTGTTTATAAATCTTTTAAAATTCATTTATATACTCTGGTATATTGTGATCCATTTACCTTTTATTCTATAATATTCTATATAGTATTTTTTCATAATCCATATATATAAATTTCTCCTTTCGTTTCTTCTCCATGTTGTTTGATGTGTTGATCTTCAATTTACTTTTTATTTGTCTCTCTTTATGCCATGTAGGTGATCCCACTAAAGCATTTTGTGACCCTTCAATTTTTTGCATGAAAATTTTACTTTATTATCTTATTATATAGTTTTCCATTTAAAAAATTTATCTATGATGTTCATCCATTTTATCAACTCCTCTGGTTTTAAATTGCCTCCATAATCTAGAACACCAACCTTCATTCCTTCCGTATAAATCCCTAACCATCCTCTCTTCCATTGATGGTGGAATTTATTGTTCCTCTTCTTGTTTAATTTAATCATCATGATCTATTTCTTGCTAGATTTTATCTTTTACATGCCTATGTCTTTGATTTATGACAATTTTAGTTAATTTTTCCATTTGCCTCTGTAGCTCCTACATAGTCATGTTCATCTGAGTAATTCCTCCTCATTGTATCCTCTCACCATCTCTTACACCTATTATTAAATCATAAAATATTATCCAAAAATAATTTTTTTTAAACCTAATATAAATTCACAAAGATATTACCTCCAAGATTTGAACCTCTTATGATACAAAATGATAAAAATAAATACTAGTTAAGTAAAATATCCATAGACATAAAACTAATAAATCTCATGAAAGCAATGTTCTATATTAATTCTCATTGAATGAATAAAATATTGCATAAGAGTCTTTAAATAAATATCAACTCAAAAATAGAGTTAACATTGCATAATTAAAAAAATTAAATAAAATAAAATTTAGATAAATCTAACTAACCCATGTAATTTTGAGTAAAATATTATTTTTAGTAACTTTCATCTCCTAAAAATTTTCAATTGTTATTTTTAGTAAGTTTTGCAAGCAAGCTCAAATGGGCCTCAAAATCTCCATATATCTTCTAAACACTAAAATTAACTAGGTGAAATTCAACTCAAGTTCATGTTTGACAAAATAATCTTATTTCTAAAAATGGAAAATTCTTGAAAAGTATAATAAAATGTAGTTTTGGACCCTTAGATGGTCATTTATGGCCTCTAATGTTTTTTGAAAACATCTTGTTAGGAATGGTAAAAACATTCCAATCCAATAATCTGAAGAGTTATAAAAAATAACATCACACATGAAGCTACAAATAAATTAGATGTAAAACAAGGCAAGCTTTATTAAATGAAATGCTAGTACAATAGGAATCCCTTACATAAGTAGGCAAGGTAAAGCAAATAACTAGCCTAACTAAGCAAAGTGGGATAAATATTCACTTAGGAAAAACTAGGAAAAATATTAAATACATAGTTAAAAGACTATCAAATATGAGAAATGCATACTCTAACACCCCCACATCCCCTCAAGTGAAACTAGGAACTAACAATAGCCAAAAAAAGTAGTGGCATATCCATAGTATGAGTCTTAAAAATTAGACATGAAAAGGTATTCATTTACAATATGTATCCATGAAATGAATAAGTAAGATGTCCTCACGATCACTCTCTAAAACTTCTAAAACCTCAATCATGCCACACAACTCAAGGAAAAGAAGTGATGCAAAAGGATTTATGAAGATCTATACAACCTGTTGCTGAGTTAGAATATACTCCAAGCTAAGAAATCCATCTTGAATGTGCTAAAAAATGAAGTGCATATGTACCATAATGCGCTTAGTCTATTGGTGATCAACTGGGTTACGAGATATGTGAATTTCACCCTAGTTATCCCACTAAAGTTCAATAGGTGAATCCTGTATAGAGCCAAACTATATCAATAATTGATGAAGCTAAAGAACCTAGTGACTCATTATAATTTTTTGCTTGTACTCAGTCTATGTAGATGAAAGTGTAATATCCTAATGTTTCTTGAAAAACCAAGCAATTGGTGAATAACCAAGAAAAAATATTTAGCTAAAATAATAATTCCTATCAAGATAGCCTACCCAATCTGAATCACTATACCCAACCAACTAATTATATCCCTTGGTGTAGTGTAATCCAAAATGAGTAGTGCCTTGTAGATATAGTAAAATCCTTTCGGTATCCTACCAGTGACTATCATCAAGGATATGTGCAAACATAGATACAAGCCTAACTATACCAAAATTATAAGGGAGAGTATGGGCCAAATGTATAAGACTCCCAACCATCTACCTATATAATTTTGGATCATAAAGTGGAGTAGTACAAGTGGCATTGAGAATAACTCTAGACTTAAAAGGAGAAGGACTTGGCTTATAATTATTCATGCCAAGATGTTAAAGAATATCAAGGGTGTAATTTTTTTGACTCAAATAAATCCCTATATATGATTATGAAATCTATAAACCAAGGAAGAAATTAAAAACACCAAGATCTATCATATCAAATTATACAAAAAGTGCTTGTTGAATAGCTAGAATCTGAGAAGAGTAGTTGCTTTTGAGAAGCATATCATCAACATATACGACTAGTGTAATAATGTCCTCCCCAATATGTTAAATAGACACTGTGGGATCAGAGTGGTAGTGAACAAAGCTATTGAAGAGAAGAAATGAATACATCTTCTCATAGCAAGCCTTAAGGGCCTATTTGAGATTATAAAAAGACCTAAATTGATAAATAAGAGAAGAATAATGAATAAACCTAATAGGCTACTCCATATAGATTTCCTCCTATAAATCTACATGCAAGAAGGCACTCTTAACATCCATATAATACACTATGAAACCATGTGATGCACCAAGATAAAGTATAATGTAAATAAAATCCATCTTGGCAACATGCACAAAAGTTTGAGAGTAATAAATACCTTTGACCTTTGATAATCCATTTGCAATAAGATGTGCCTTATACATATCAATGGAACTATCAACTACATACTTGGTGAAATAAATCCACTTGTACCTAACAAAATGTATTTTCTTAGGAAGAGTGACTAAATCCTAAGTTTGATTCTTCATCATAAAATAATGTTCATCTGTCATCACATCATCTCACTCTTATATCCCATGAGCCTATGAAAAAGACTATGGATCCTAAGAGAATGCCTAACATAAAGGGCCAGTATCTATAGAATATGTACAATGATATCAAGTGGGTAGAAGATTATATATGAAATGTGTTTCATCATAAACTATAGTGCATACCCATAATTGGTTAATGGAAACATTAGTGGGAATAGGATCCTTAATGTCTATAACCCACTTAAGAACCTCTTGAACAGGCTCCTCAAAAAATGAATCCTCAAGAGGAGGTGATGAATCATCAAAAGAAGGACAAGAAGGCATGGAATAGTAGGAGTCATGAGATGTGAAGTGCTCATCAAATTATACATGTGTTCAAAAATAAACATCATGAGTATTATGATCTAAAAGATGATAAGTTCTCATGTCCTCACAATACTTTACAAAAATCAAAGGTTTACTCTTCTTATACATTGCTTTCATTTTATTCTTTGGTACAAATGAACAAGAAGGGTTCCCAAAGTCTTGGAAAAATGAGACATCAGTATTGGTACCAAACCAAGCCTCTTCTAGAGTCAAATGCTCATGTGTTCTATGTGGTGTGCAATTATAAATGTGGTTCACACAATTAACTACCTTTGGTCAATACATCGGAGGTAAATCCCATGAATGCATCATAAAATTAGCCATATCCTTCAAATTTTAGTTCTTACATTTTTCTAATCCATTTTATTATGCAATATTAGGAATAGATTACTAGTGATTAATACCATGAGCTGCCAAAGAATGAAAAAACTATCACCTTAAGTACTCTCTCATCCCATTATCTATGCAAAGCTTCTTAATTTAACTAGAATACTATTTATTGAAAAAATCCTTATATACTTTAAAGTGAGAAAAGACATCACCATTTTAATTGATAAAATAAACCCAAGTATGCCTTGATAAATTATCAATGAAAATAAGTGCATACTTAGCTTCATTGAAAGTAGTAGGAAAGAGCATCAAATCATTGTACACAAGGTCAAGTGGTGAAGAATCTCTCATAGACATACCCTTGTCATTTTTTTCATAATGCAAAATAAGGGTAGACTCTATAGAAAACATGAAATTATAGGAAGAACCTCTACCATACTTTGAGTGCTCAACTCATTCAAGTATCTCTAATTAAGATGTCCAAATATCTCATTCCAAAGCTTATTCTCAAAATTTGCATGAAAAACCAAACACATTCCTAGAGGAGGATTTTCATCAAAACCCTCAAAGTAAGAGAGTCAAGAAATATGATCAATAATACCCTATGTAATAAGTGCGTGTGGCTCTAACAAAGCTTAGCGTTTAGCACCCTATGGTGTGAAATTCAATATCTTGCCCTGACTAAAATGGTAAATCTGATAAACTAAAAGTAGATTGGTGGTGATATCTAAAACATATAATGAATAATTTATGCAACCACAATCTATTTGTATGTCACCCTTCCCCTTAAGACAAATATATCCAACCTCAATGTTATAAGTTGAACTCAAACTAAATGATACACATGATTTATTGGAAGAAGTCATATGGTGTGAAGCACTAGAATCTGGAACTCAACTGTCTAAAATAGGTGACTATAATATCCTAAAAATATTAAGTGTTTTCCATACTCATGAGATGAATAAGGAGTGGAGATATAAATCTTGTGTTTCCTAACAACATCCTCTAGGGCTTAGATTCTCTTAAAACACCTAGACTCTTCATGACCAGTCCCCCCACAATAGGAGCATGATAGGTTAGATTTATTCTTGGATTTAGAAGATGATTTGGGTTTAAATGTGTTGGTGTTGGGCTTAGGTTAAATTTTATATGGAGGATGAGTGTTCTTCTTATTACTCTTTATTTTTCCCTTATTCTTAGGATGTGATGCTACTAATGGTTTTTAGGAGGTGGAAGACTCAAGGTGAGATAATTTGGATTCCTTCTTAGTAAGTATCTCACAAAAAAACTATAAATTTAGCATATTGAATGTGTCACCTAAGACATCCATACTATTGAAAACTATAGAAGCAAATATTTTGAATGGACCAAGGTAGGTGCATAAAGTTGGGGAACAATTCCATTGACATTTTACATAACACGGTCATGTTTATAAATAATGGGTTCACATTATTTAATTAATATGATTATGTTATTTAAATTATGGCTTGGTAATTATCAAGCCATAACATGATCATCTTAATGTATAACATGATCACATTAATAGATAATTTGATCATGTTATTGTAAAACAAAAATGTGATTGTGTTACTATTATTTTGCATATTTAAACAAAACTAGTGAATATTGGCTAACAAGTAACATGATCACATTATTAATAACATAATTGAATTATTTATAATGCAATCATGTTCCTATTATTTTTCACATAAAATCATGTGGGATTTTCACATGAAATCAACTATGGCTAGAAGTGATCATGTTATAAATAAAGAGATCACATTATTTATATTATTAGATTTATTTTCTTATACTTTAAATTTATTTTATTAAATATAAAAAATTAGGATAGATTTGGTTTCACATTTTCACACCTTAAAATGTGGAAAATAGTTTTTAAAAATCTAATCAAGTCATTACTTAGGCATTTTCAGGGTTTAAGTATTAAACCTAAGGATTTCAAGACATAATTTTTGCAATTGATGTCCATTTCTGGTAAAAATATAGTCATTTTTTAAGTTTTTGTGCCTTCTAAATTGATTCCTAGAATTTTTAGGAGTCTTAGTATTTTCAAAATTTAATTTTGAAAACCATTCACTTTGAAATTGATGCAAATTGGTGTGATTGGGTTAGCATAAGTCACATTGATGACCTGTACACATCAAATGACCACTTTATGTTAATTTCCCTTGTTCATGACCCATCCCTCATCCCTGATCACTTTATAATCATGACTAATCATCCGTAATCAATATCTCATCATTATTCATATTCCATAATCACTCCCTCATTGAACCTCACTGTGCCTAGTCACCTCTAGTAACTCCATCATCCCTGATTACTCCCTCATTAACCCTCACTATCCCTCATCATTCCTAATCACTCTCTTCTCATCCCTCATAATCCATAATAAATTAGAGTCACTTAGAATATGATAGATATTTTCTCATAGATACATGCCTTATGATGTGGAAAATAATTTTTTAAAATTTAATTTGGTTAGTACTTAGACATATTCAGAGTCTACGTATTAAACCTAGGGATTTTAGTACATAAAGTTTGCAATTGATGTCCATTTTAGGTAAACATATAGTTATGTTAGGTTTTTTTACCTTCCAAATTTATTTTTGGCATTTATAGGAGTCCTAAGTTTGTTAAAATTGAAGTTTAAAAATTACTCACTTTGAACTTGATCTAAAGTAGTGTGATTAGGGTCGTGTAGGTCATATTGATGACATGCACACATCAAACGACCACTTTTATGTTAATATGACTAAATTAATGCAAGATGTTATATAATATAAAATTAACATAAGTATTTTGACCATTTATTAGTTTTATACATTTATTTAGTGTGAAAATTTGTGATGAAATAATGGAGTGATTCCTCATGGATTGGTCTCATGATGATACACTACAACTTGTGCACTTAATGGATATTGGTCTCATAAGAAGTAGATATCCATTTAGATATGAAATATATTCAGATTTTTAGGAGCATTTTATTTCTAAATAGAGTATAGATTCAACTCTTTTTCTTATTACATAAGGTAGAAGCAAATCCATTCAAGTAGAAATGAAAATTCAAAGGACATCAATCATATGCAACATTTGATTAT
This sequence comes from Torreya grandis, assembly GCA_037957365.1. Lineage (NCBI taxonomy): Eukaryota > Viridiplantae > Streptophyta > Pinopsida > Cupressales > Taxaceae > Torreya > Torreya grandis. The sequence continues at coordinate 1,442,056 of JARHVA010003814.1, read as the reverse complement.
TTTTAAGTCACCAATGTAACATTTTAAGACTTTATATATTATTTTATCACACCATAAATCCTCCCAAGTATCCCCTAATATCCAAAACATCTATAACTTGTAGGTTTTACCTTCATACACTTAGGCCTATAGGTGATTTTTTGGACCTTTTAAATGTTGGGCATCATTAGAATAAGATTATTTAGACAACCCTAGTCTCTTTATGATGCTATTATTGATGAACACCCTATTATTCCTATCACTTATCCTTAGATTCCTTTGGAAATCCATCCTACATCACAAACAATTCTACTTCCTCCTGGACCTATGGTAGCCCTGTAGATTACCATGATGCCTAAGACTCCTTTTCTATGTTCTACCTATGCTAAACTTGATTTAATAATAATAGCATTATAATCAACATACCTCACCTTCATGGTCTTCTTCACATTTTATGAAATATGCAATAGGCTTTATTAACCCATCTTTTGTTCATTATAACCATATTTATATCACATAAGCCTAAGGAGACCATCTTAACATGCAAATAGGTTCAAACCGACTCTCATGTATATTTGTGATGAACCTATATGACTTGTACCTGATGTATATTATCCTCATGCTTTTTAGGAGTTCAATTCCCACTAGGATAACACACTTGAGCCATTTTTGGCTTTTTCATAGTCTCTCTACCCTATGTGTACTTGATTACATGATTGCCCCTCCTTGTTAGAGGTAGATTACCCTGAATAGTTTAAAATACCACCTAAAGTGATGGCTAATAGTTGAGAGATAACCTGAGGATTTTAGTAGGAGGAATGAGGAATTTATTAAATCTACTTGAAGATCACTTGGGGTGAGAAAATCCTTAAAAATGATCAAACCTTGCATGTGTCTTATCAATTAAGTCTGTAACTCATTCACAATGAAGGTTTATCACTCTCCTCTTAGCACGTGCCAAGTATTGATGAAAATTATTGTGTAAGGAATATGAAGAGTCATGGGAAATACATGCATCCACCATTTATATCATTCAAACTCAAATATTTAATGAAACCATACAAAATTGACCCTATGTGGATGGAGAGGGAAATTCTGACTACCTAAGATATTGATGATTATTCATAAAGTAATGGACATCAATATTATAACTATGGACATGAACTTGAAGGGAATAAGTATCCTTATAAACCCCTAATATTATTCCTTATAACCCTCTCTCCTCTACCTACTAAATAAAAATCGTTGACTACTTTAGAGTTTCCAAAGAATTCAATAAGAGAGATAAGTAGGTTTTGAGTTTGTTTGGTCCTAAAACTCACTCCAATGCATGAATTTGTACTTGAAGAAGACTGAGGGAATTTTCTAAGTGTTTGGAAATGTTCTTCAATAATAAAAACTTACAACCCCCTTTGAGAAACCTCTCTTTTACCATGGAGGCTACCGTCTTCTTGCTTTAAAACCCTACGGAATAGCACTAATGGAGTTTCCCATAACCGTATAGATGTATAACAATGTTTAGCACCAGCATCAAGTCTTTACATACCAATTGTACACATACTCTAATTTGAACATTACACAATGAGCAACAACACTTAAAAAGGCTTGTAATGTTATAAAATGGAGCTCAACACTTTTTAGGCACTTGTACAGACCATGAGAGGACATGAAGTGACTTGAAATGTGTTAAATTTCATAAAAAATACCTTTAAAACCTTCAACACTCTTTGGATCCACTTAACTAGGACAAGCATGACTAGATAAACATAATGTTAGAAAGAACCATTACCTGAAACTTGTCAAACATACCTTAATATATGCTAAACATGACTTACAATAATATTTTGAACGTGATCAATCAAGGTTGAGGTTTGATTTGCAAATTTTTTTGTGAACCTCTCTAATAGTAGCCAAAATTTGGATAACAATTAATAAAAGATGTTATAGAAATAAAATAAATGTAAGGAGTTTGACCATCCATCAATTTTATAAATTTTATTTACTGTGAAAATTTATGATGAAATAATGGAGTGATTCCTAATGGATTGGTCTCATTATGATACACTACAACTTGTGAATTTGAGGGATATTAGTCTCATAAGAAGTAAATATCCATTTAGATATGAAATATATTAAGATTGTTTGGAGCATTTTATTTTTAAATCTATTATAGATTCAACTCTTATTCTTATTACATAAGGAGGACTAAAATTGATTCAATTAGTAATGAAAATTCAAAGGACTTCTTATTTCCACTACTACTTGAATTAAAATTAACAAAGAGTGGTCATTGGATGTGTGTAGGTCATCAATATAACCTACACTACCCCAATCACACCACTTTGGATCAAGTTCAAAGTTAATAGTTTTCAAAATTCAATTTTGACAAACCTAAGACTCCTATAAATTCCAAGAATTAATCTAAAAGGCACAAAAACCTTAAAAATGACTATATGTTTACCAAAAATAGACATCAATTACAAAAGTTATGTACAGAAATCCCTAGGTTTAATACCTAGACATTGAAAATGTCTATGTACTGACCATATTAGATTTTGAAAAACTATTTTCCATATCATAAGGTGTGTATCTATGATACCAACTCTATCCAATGATAAATGAAACTAATTTCTTATGTATGATGAGGGATGGGGAAGGAGTGATTAGGAATGATGAGGTATAGTGAGGGTCAATGAGGGAGTAATTATGGATGATGAATGATTGATTATAGATGACTAGGGATAATGAGATTCAATGAGGGAGTGATTAGGGACAATGAATAATTATGAGAGAGTGATTAGGGTTTTTGAAGCATGATTAGGAAGTGATCAAGGATGAGGGAGAGATGATAAACAAGTGAAACTAACACAAAGTGGTAATTTGATGTGTGCAAGTCATCAATGTGACCTATGCTACCTTGATAACACCAATTTGCATCGATTTAAAAGTGAGTTGTTTTCAAACTTCAATTTTGATAAACCTAAGACTCTTAGAAATGCCAAGAATCAATCTGAAAGGCACAAAAACCTAAAAAATGACTATATATTTATGAAAAATGGACATCAATTGAAAAATTATGTCTTGAAATCCCTAGGTTTAATACTTAGACCTTAAAAATGCTTAAGTACTAACTTGATGGAATTTTGAAAAACTATTTTCCACATCGTAAGGCATGCAACAATGAGACCAACTCTATCAGATGTTGAGTGACCCTAATTTATTATATTTAATGAAATAAATTTAAAGTATAAGTTTATATTTATATTATTACATTTATTTAGAGTAGTAAATATAAGCTTTTGGCAAAATTTTCCTTCATGTGCAACTCCCACATGTCTTAGGATAATGATAATATATAATGTGATCATGTTATTAATTTGATTGCATTATTAAGTAACATGATCATGTTATTAACGTGATCACATTATTAAGTAACGTGATCGTGCTATTAACATGATTACATTATTAAGTAACATGATCACACTATTAACATGATTACATTATTAAGTAAAGTGATTATTGTATTAATGCGATCATGTTTTTTAGTAATGTAATCATCTTATTAAGTAACACAATCATGTTAATAACATTATTGCATTATTAACATGGTCATGGTATTTGAATTTGAAATCAATTACCATGCCTTTTGATTGAGAGTTAAGTAATGTAATAATGTGATCTTTTTAATTTATTAATGTGATCATGTTATTAAGTAATGTAATCATGTTATTAAGTAATGTGATCATGTTATTAAGTAATGCAATCACCTTATTAAGTAACACAATCATGTTAATAACATGATCACATTATTAACGTGGCCATGGTATTTGAATTTGAAATTAATTATCGTGCCTTTTTCTTGAGAATGGCTAGATTCCCGATCTAAAGGCTTGGGCTATCAATGTACAACCGAGTTTTGAAAGGTAAGAAAATAAAAAACAAATTTAAAATTTGATTACCAAATACACTAATAATTTCAATGTAAAAATTCAAAAACTTGATATCATCACGATGAGGATGCTCTCCTCTTTAGAAAATATTATTATTATATTTATTGGACTAATTTAAGGTTTCAAACTATATTTATTTCTAACCAAGCCTTCTTTAGGCCATTACATACTACAAACATACATGCCTATACATGTTCATGTAATTTATGTTTCATTGATCCAAGTGAAAAACAAATTATATGGTGATGTAGTATGCTTAATCCTACACACATTAAAAAAAAATTGATTTTCATTTTTTTAGGTAGTTCGGCCTACCTCACGGATGATTATCCATTTCTTTGTCAGTTTTTAGGATCTTTTACTTTCAAAATTCATAAAAAAATGTATTCATTGAAAAATTATAAAAAAAAATAGGTTTTTCGATAAAATATTGTATCTAAATTTTATCTAAAGGTTTTCAAATAATATTAAATGTTGCTCAAAAAATGGTGTGTGTCACAGTCGTCTATCTACTATGTTTTCTAAAACATTGGTGTTCCTCTTCAAATTTTAGATGTTTGACCTAGTTATACTTAACCATTTGAAAAAAATAGTTTTTTAGAAACTAGACTCAAAATGCTGCATTTCATGTTTTTACACCATCTTCAAATTTGAAGCGTAGATATCTCAAATTATCTACAAAAGTTTAGACTAATGAAATTTAAAAGAAATCATGTCCATGGGTAAGCCACTTTTTTTTGCCCAACTTTGTGCACTTAACTTAGAAAAAATTAAGTACACACACTCTTAATATTTCTTATCTCATCCAATCCCATTCAACTATGTCAAAAAATACTTAAATTTATTGAGTTTGTCTATAATAGATTCAAATTCATTTGGATTGAGTGAAGTAAGCTCGACTTCAAGTTTCATGGCTCTCATGTGATCTACTTTCCTAAATAAACCTTTTAACTTAGCCCATGTTTTGAATGGAGTATAACACCCATCCAAATGAAACAAAAAACTATCACTCATATATATCTCTATTAAACCCATACATTATTCAAACTTATATTGGTGTTGAAAATTTTCAAACTCTATTGTGAACTGTGGTTAAGTTTCATTCATTAGGGATGATAATCCTTTGTGTTTTATGATTGTTTCCATTCTAAGTCTCTATATATAGTAATTATGTATATTCAAAGGCTCAAAATAATCAATACCATAATTATAATCCATTCTAGTGAATCACCAAAGAGTAGAAAGAATGTAACAGTCGAATTGACACTCAGACAACCTTCCAAAAGATTGTACTAAGGACCCCCTTGTTTGTCACTCTATAAAAGTAGTGAATTTTTAAAAATTAATGACACCAATGAATAGATAATTAAAAATCACACACTTTTTAAATAAATGGAACTCAATTTTGAGTTATAGTTCAAAAGTTATAGGCTTTACGAATTCTCTTAAATGGGTAAAAAATAATAAAATTTACACTAGAAACATATTTTAGTGACCAAAATGAAATTGAAGGTAGACATCCAACCACTTGTTGGAACTAGAAGCAGACCATGGACTTATAAAATCTAAACAAATTGAAAACAAATCATTGAGGTCACTCTTATGCTTGCATAATTAAAACTGACTTCACTTTTGAGGCAAAAATATAGCTTAATATATAAAATAATGAAATCATAAGCTATTTCTGAGAGGAAAGAAATTAGTTCTTAGGTACCATGGGCATAGATATGAATGAATACATAGGCTCCTCCAAGTCCAATCTTCTCCTCTAATGTAGTTAATGAAGCACAAACCCAAACACCCTATCAACTTCTTCCAACACCTTCAGGTTAAATGTAGCTAGTAAAGATTCCACAACAAATAAAGACCACTCAAAAATAAATAATAGACAAATATCAACTCTCCTTCCCAATTAAAGACCAGGAGGAGATAAAATAATTTATGAGGGAGAACATTCCAATGTAGATCTAAAATGCAATTTATAGCATATAAGACAAAAAAGGAAAAAAGATGATGCTAGAAAAGTTTAATGCAGTCAAAAACAAATACTTCCACATAGTTAATAAGGTGTAGATCTGGGATGTCAAAGAGGAAGGATTCAACATACTAGCTTAGCTTCTAACACCTTTGACTCCTCCATACAACAACCTCTGAGAAATTCTAATGCCTACCTTTCCTCCAATGCCTTTCTCTAATTTAAAACACCTTCTCTCCTATTAAAATGCACCAATCTACTCTTCCACACTCCATAAAATCCACCTTTATACATGTAGACCTCACACAAACTTATCTCACATATCATGCTCTAAAAGGAAGAAATACTAATGAATCTCCTTAAAAGATATAATTTTAGTCTAAGGAAGAAGAGACACTTCCCAAGACGAAAAAAAAAAACTTCCATCACACTTTTTTAAACCCAAATGCATGTCAGAGATTCAAATTTCTAACATTTCCTCCATGCAGGCCATAAAGAGAAGTGCATAGTATTTAAATAAAAACTTAGTTTCTTCAAAACTTTAATGAAAGTGCCTCTCTCCAATGCCATTTTATAGGAAGAGGAAGAAAGGACTGAGTATGTATGACAAGGAAGTAAAAACTTTAGCAAGGAAAGGAACATTATATAAAAATTTGCAAGTTAATGGATGGTTACAACTTTCAAAGCTTTTGTACCATTTTAAGAATGGTAAAAGCATTCCAACCCAAGGATCTAAAGAGTTATCAATAAGAACATCCCACATGAATCTATAAAAAATGAGATGTTATTACAATAAGAATCCCTTTAATAAGTAGGCAAGGCAAAATAAAGAACTAGCCTAACTAAGCAATGTGAGATAAATCCTCACATAAGAGAAATTGGGAAAAACATGAAATCCTCACATAAGACAAATAAGAGATTTAATAGAATTACAAATAAAAATTATGGCCTTTCAAGATCACTTGAAAAAGGTTTTCAGTCAAGGGCTTATCTTTTTCTTTGCATTTTCTCTAACCAACTAGTAACTCAAAGAGGTTTTCACCTAAAGATCTCGACGTTTTATCTTCTGTATGACTATGAAAGTTTGTTTGGTCTCCAAAGTAGGTGTTAGGGTCCAACGAAAAGTTAAAGCCTTATTTTTTATCACCAAATGTTAATCAATCCCTATGGCCCATATACTCAACAATATATTCCTTATTTGGAAAACTCGTCGAGGGGTATAACAAAATGTTGTTAATCCCAATATATTAGGTCAAGATGATAAAGGGTAAGTGGATAATGGGTTATGATAGTGATAATTGAATTGGAGACAAATAAATAAGTGTTCTCTAGCTCATCATAATCACTATAATGGGATGTTATGTCACTTCTAAGTGCTTATTCATCATTAGATAAAGAGGATTCATTATCAAAATGCATGAGGTCACTCCTAGGTGATATAAATTTGAGACCTTGATTTATAGTAGGTTTACTTGTAGATAGAGGTTTTAAAATAATTTACTCTCATGGCCCTAGCCCTTCTCCTGTATAATCTAAACTATTCATAATTATATTAGGGTTATGGTACATATGATTTTTAAAATAATTGTTGAGGCCATTAGCATACAACCAATATTCGTTAGTAAAGGATTCATGATCCTAATTTAGTGAAGTGACTAGTATAAATAACATTAGTTGCATCTATATGTGTTTCTTTTACTAGATCATGTTGGTAATTTTAGGGCTTTTAGAGAGTTTAGGTTTGAAATATGACTTAAGATATTTTATAAACTTTCCAATATGAAAGGCATCTTTTAGATGGTACGTGAAAATGTTGGCATCCTCAATAGTCAGATGGTTTGCAAAAACTATGGGAAATAGATTAGTCGAAGTAGAAGCAAGATCACTAGGGTTGATATAATTAGCTTTAGGTGATTCATAAACCATTTATTTTTTTTGGCTAAAAATTCAAAACTTAGACAATAGTTATAATTATGGTATTCAGCCTCTAGATGTTTTCAATATTGGTATGGTTGCATATCACAATAAATGGTGACCTCAATTCCTAAATGGGGAAACTTGAAGCACTAATACAAGGTGGAAGGGATAGACCATACTTCATGGAACCAAGGATGACCGAGAAGTACATTATAAGGTAATTCAATGTCCATAATATGGCATATGGTATCATGGGTTATAGGCCCAACAATCATCAACAAGCAAATAGTCCCTAAAGACTTTTTTTTAGCATTGTCATATAGTTTGATTATTATCATTTTAGGTTGCATGTCTTTGGTAGTATATCCCAGCTATAATATCAGATATAGTAACATTATATTCATCCATGAACCAATATCTATGAGAACCTATTTTTTTTATGTTCAATGATAAATACCTAAAAATATAGGTGATTATTATGGCTAGGACCAAGGGAAGACATATCTCATTGATCAAATGTAAGTTATTAACTCAGAGATAAATGCCCCAAAAATGTTTAGAATCAGGTAAGGTTAATGTCTTTAGGAATAGTGGATTATTTGAGGAAGTAATTGAGTACGGTCTTGTGAACTTATAATGTATGAAAGAGGTCCAAGATAGAAATATATGTAGAAGTTTTACTTAATTGGTCTTGAATGCTATATAGCTTTTCACTGGTAGAACAAGAGGGTTTGGACTTGGTCAGTACAGTGTTTAGTTTAGCATCAAAAGTCATAGTGTTCACATTTGTTTTAGTTTTAGAATATGGCAAAGGGATTTAAAGATTGACTCAAGAGAATCTAGTTACAAATGTATAATTTTGAATTGGAAATTAGTCATTATAATAGAAGAATTAAAAGGAATAGAGTTTAAATTTGGATCAGTAGTGGAATAGGGTGAAGGGACTTGAATAGTATCTCATGAGTGTCTAGTTGTAATTGTATAATTTTGAGATAACAAGTAGTCATTATAATTAGGATAATGGGATGGTGGTCTAGAAATAGTAACCCACAAAAATTGAGGTGAAATAGAATTGCTTGAATCTAGTGAAACATTACTTGAAAGATGAAGGTGTCAACTCTAAAATAAAGGGATCAACACTTCAAAAAGTGTTGAATGGTTAACAAGTATTGATTTTAATGGTGTTCATGTGATTACCAAAAATATTCCCCATGGTATTATTATATCATATGTATGGTATTGTATCCTACGTTATTAGCTTTGCTGTTATGATCCTGATTATGATTATATTGATTAGGCTTCTGACCTTGTCCTTGTTGACATTGGCCCTAACCTTGATTCTAATTATTCCTTTGTTATTGTTTTTTATGTTTGGGATATGGGTATTTATAAATTCCCATATCCTAATTGGTATTATTTTTTGTTTGTTTCATATCAATTTCTCCACTTTCAATCAAGTCCTCAATAAGATATCTCAATTGTATGCATCAAAAAATAGCATGGATGATAACACAAAGAAAATTTAAAAACTCATCTTCCCAATACTATATAGGTTTACATTTATCTTCAATATATGGATTTGGTATAGACCATATAATTAAATTGGCTACCACTAGCTTTTAGAATACTACATCCACATGCTCTCCATGCTTACTGAATGGTCTAAATTTGTGAACCCTTTATATGGAGATGTTATTTACAAAATGGTTGGTGGATTGGGTTGTATATTTGGATCTATTATATCTTTCACTATTTTCACATGGAATGATTATGTTACTCCATTACCCACCATGTTCTTGTTCCTATTAAAAACCTTAGGTTTTTCTATAGTATTAACTTCAATAGGTGGTTAAGTGTAATTAGATGTTTGACTTTGAGAATAAATTTCACAAGTAATTTGGTTATAAATGACTTCCTAATATACAAACCCTTATCAAGTGATTCTTAGATTGTGAGCTACTTTGGGGTGAAAATTTTGTGGAAAAAAGTTAGCTCATTACCTATCTGGTAAATTGTGTTGAAAGTGACCAGCTAATGCTCTCCACAATCAAAGTTATTCTATGAAGATTTATCCATATATTTGTTTTGATTTACATAAGTTAATCAATATTAAATCATGCTAAATGTTATAATATAAATGGTTGATAAATTTTTTTGATAGATCAATCTAATCTATCACTGATCCCGTAGGTAATTTTATGAGCCAATCTAGAACTTGTCCAACCAAAATGCATGGAAACAACTAAATTAAATAAACACTATTGTAGGATACCTTTTATAATAATATTAATAAGAATTGAATGTGTTCTCTATGGTCACCCTTCCCTTTCTATCTATAAAACTTGGGCACCTCAAAATGAGGTGGAAAAGGGACCTGAAGAATGCTTAAGTTAAGCGGATAAGGACATATCTCATCAAACTTGTATTTATTAATTAGGTTGCCCATCTCAAGCCTTAGGACTATTTCTTTCATCGAATTCCACTCTTGAATGTTGGATGCATTCATTAGTGAAATATAATTTTGATGAGTAGGAATGTACCCCCTGTATGGTTAATTTATAGATATGAACCCTTTGGTGAGAATTTTTGTTTTAGTTTACTCTTAAATGTGAGTAGGTCTAAAATTGTTGGTTCAATGGATTTTGTTTCCAATTATTATGTAATTGATAATGTTTCCTATGAAGCTATTAATGTCAGCTATAGTAAATCAATTGGTTTTGGGGTACTTTTTTTTTGTTCTTTAATGGACATTATTGTTACTAGTTCGTAAGGGGATCTTGTTGTGTTTAAGAAGAAATCACTAAAATGCTTTTCAAAACACCCCCAATATTCAATGAGTCTCTATAAAATTAATATTTTGAGTGGCAAAGATTCTCCTAATGGTTGAAGAAATTATTCTTCATATCATGTGGAACTTCCTATGAAGTATCTATAGGTTTAATATGTATAGGAGAACCCACAAGGATTGAATTAGATGTTGAATCAAATAAGGATTATTGTATTTGGTTAATGTTTCTTATTATTACCTAAAAGTAGTATTATCAATAGAAGTAATAGATAAATAATATGTTAGGTTTATGACAAGTTGATCAAAATACCATTGAATAATTTGTTAGATCTTGGTAACAAAATCTTGATTAGTTGGGGAGGAATCCACAAGTGGTTATTTCCCCTTGCTAGCAGAAGCAACATTAGATTTTTTGACATTAATAAGTGTTTGCTATAGCTTTTATTCCTCTACTTGAATAAGCATATGAAATTATTTAGTTGAGAAATTAGGTAGCAGTCTAGATCCTAATTCTATTAACCTATGGAAAGATTCATGTTTGTCCTATATAGGATGTTGTTCAAAATAACCATGATCAGATCTTACCATCATAGGGATGTTTTCAAACATGATATAGTGTTAGTATCCATCATAACAATGTTCTTACTCATACTTAGGGTTGTAATCGACCCCACTACAAGTATACCTTTGCATATTTAAATATGGTTGCCTATGTTTGTGAAGTGTTTTGAGTTTTTATTTACAAACATTTATAAGGTGCTCAGAATATTCAATCAAACAAATACAAGGTAAATTTGGATCAATAATTATAAATGAATGGCTTGAAGCCACATAATTATAATAAAGAAGTTATGATAATACTCAACCTTATTTGGTCAAAATTCACAAGCTATAAGAGGGTAGAACAAACATAGAGCTTAAGGTATAAGCTTGCAAAAGAAAACCTAAGTTCTAAGTATGTTAATACAAAAAAAAAATTAATGCGACTATGGTGTGTCATGTTTATAAAAATTATAAGAATACTTTTAATATAAATAAGCTTAGGATGAGATCAAACAAACTTAGGATGAAAATTAACACAATAAATCTTAATTATAAAAACCAAAACAAATGGGCAGCACAATGGTGTAATATGGAAAATAAAGTCAAATGGTCAAGGAACTTATATCATGAAAAAATTTGAATTGATTTGACTAGTATAACATCTCTTTGTTCAAAATAAATGGTGTGTAACAAGTGTTTGGTTTTGGATGTGTTTTATTACACACAAACAAGTAGTTTCTAGACTTAAAAAATAATGTAAGTAAATAAGAAAAATAAAACACCAAAGTCTATGTCTTATCCTAGAAATTGACAAGGTTTATTCTTACTCTTGGATCTCATTGATATACTCATTTTTGAGAGGATATAATTAATTAATGTAATAAATTTAGAAGCACATGAAAAGTTAGGTTTCTTAGGCCGCTTCTTCTCTCAATAAATTGTATGATGACATAAAACTTTAGTCTACTCACCCTGTATGAATTTAGTACATATAAAATAGGGTCTATCTAAAAAATATATTTTTTACATGTTTTCAATGGTCCCATATGTGTGATTAAAATTAGGGTGAAACACGTCATTGATCCTAAACTACACTGATAAACCCAAAATCAATTTTAAAACTATAGATTCTGAATTTCTCAAACTAAACAAATTCTCAAAATACTCAAAAGAATTTACAAATTATTTGGCATTTTATGTATTCTCGATTATCAAATTGGATTGGAACTGTTGAATGACTTTTAACTTCCATTCACCAATAAAACCAATTTTTTATTGTAAATCAAATGTCGTAAATTATCAATTTTTAAAAATTGCATGTATTCATGAATAGAAATCAGAAAACTAAATTTAAATCATGCAAATAAAAGACAAAGTACCACATGACATTGATAATGGAGTTCGGCATCCCTTGCCTACGTCTTTGGTTCAACCCAATAGTGAGGACCATTTCTATTAAATTTGTGAAACAAATGGCTTACAAATTCTTTGAAACACTGCATAACTTCCCTTAGGCTTGATCTCTGTCCAAGAAATCCACCTCGCTAATATACTCAAGCTTGGTCACATGAAAATTCTTCCTCAGTCTTCGACCCCTTCCGAATGTGCTTTGGTCCCTTTACTTAAACTATTGGTCTATCCAAATAATAATAATAATAATAATAATAATAATAATAATAATAATAATAATAATAATAATAATAATAATAATAATAATAATAATAACAACAACATTATCTTTTTAATTGAAAGCCATAATTAAAAAAGCTTACTTATTATGTACCAGGTTAGATAATTGATTAAAATCCATTTGTTAGCTTTCTCCAATCTTCCATCTAACTCTCGACCTCTTAATAAAAAATACACAATCCTGCGAAGCTTAAATTTATAAACAATTTCACACCTTTTTTAACACTTCCAAACCCATAGCTTAGGTGGTCAAGTCATATCACTTTTACATGGGAGGTCATGGGTTCAAGTCATCAGCCTCCTTGTTGGGTGCTTGGCTTATCCTTTTAATCCCACATTTGTAAAATCACAATGACTTTGTGACTTTAAAAAGGTTGGCAGCTTCCATGTACAATGTCGATGGCCCTTTAGGTGGGCTCGAGGCACCAAATTTAGCTTAAATCATTGGTTTAGTGTACCAACTTAGTATGGGTAAATTTGATGTCCCCTTCTCACATTCCATGTGGCATGCATTTTAGTCTCCAAAGTTGGCATAAGACTTGGCATTTCTTATGGTTTATGACGTGGTTAGTTGGAAGATAATCACGAGTTGATGGACTTAGATGAGGCATGTATTTTGCATGGTCTCCAAAGTTGGCATATATTCTTTAGCTTGACTTGGCAAGGTAGTTAGATGGTTGTGGTAGGTTGGTTCTCCCATGTGGCTTAATTGGCTTGGTAATTGATAAATACAACATATTACCAAGGAATATCACAAATCTTTAAAACATATAATTTAATTGTCCTACATGCATCCAATGGGTACAAAATTATTATTTAAAAACAAATGCAAATATAATGCGTTGTGAGATGGAGGCCAAGACACCCCTCCTTAATCAAGTGTGTCCACCCTCACTGAGGGCCCCTAACAAGCCAATATCAGGGCCCACCGTTCTCCATATGACCCCCTATCAAAGACCTAAGGCTGAAAATAAACCAAACACCAAACCAAATTTTTTCACTAGGTTAAAAAAATACAATACCGTGTGTCAATGGGTGATTGGTCCACTTATTGCATACAAATTGTGACACCTTATTTTGCCTGTTATAAAATAACTTTGGTAGCCTATAACTTGGGCATTCAGACTTTGTTTTATGATCTAGAAGAAGCGTTGGAAAGCTCTCAATGAGATCTACGCTATGTAAAAGGTTTCATCATGACTTGGTACCTTTTTCCAGACTAAACTTTGGATTACACCTCCCTATAAAAGAGGCTTTTGGTCTCCAAAAGTCAACTATTTCCTAAAAATTGATAACTAGTCTACTACATCATTACAAACAAAACCCAATCATAGCAAGAGATAAACATTAGCAAAATAAATTATTCACAACTCAAGTCAAAATGCCTACAACATGGCATGAGTAAAGGAATTCTGCAACTACCAATAAATTGATCACAACATACTAAAACTATCTGTCTATGTCACATCATGTAAAGTGGTGAACTATCAATATCTAAAATAATTCCCAATGTAACTACAAAACAAGTTTGTTAATGCTGAAAATATAAAAGAAATGTTGTCGACATGTTGCAATACAATGCCCTGGTATGGAACTTACAATGCTAAGTAAATGCAAACAACACAATGTGTATATTGACTAACATCCAAACATGATCATAGGGTCTTACAATGCATCTATATGCCAAAAATAGACACATTCTAAAAATAGTAGTTAAATAGGAGAAAGTGTTGTAAGGAAATTAACTCAACCCACAACATGCATTTTGTTATTATCTCCAATTGATTTTAAGTCCTTAAGACAACTCACTCAGTGTAAATAAGTGATTCAAAAACATAGAGCTAGTCAATATAAGTGAGAATTGAAATACTTTGAATGATAAACCTGTCTTGAAGTGTTTTCACAAGCTCTACTAATGCATCATCAAAGATTTTTATTTCTCTTAACAGAATTCTTAACAATGTTTTAGAAAATAAATGCATTTTAGATCCACTTAATCAAATTTTATGCCTAGTTAACTTGAATTCCTCAGCGGATTCCTTAACATCATTATGGATTGATTTAACTTCATTGACCTTATTAATAGGTTGATAAATCATCTTAGTTTTACCATTTCTAAAATGAGAAGATGATTGAATTTTAAAATAATCAATCTAATGTCCACTATTATGGCAATGAGTGCAAACAAACTTCTTAGGTGAGGTCTCCCTTTTACCTCTTCTCGCTTTGCCATATCAAGAATGGTCTTTAACACTTACAATCTACTTAATCAAACCATTTCTATTCCAAAAAAATGCAGCACTTTGGTTATGCATTCCACAAAAAATGCAAGGAAATGATTGCATCATCTTCTAAATGTTAAATCCAAATTTATTAAACATAACAAGTGGATCAGAAGATTTAGTGTTAACTCTAGTGTAGGAACTAGGAGGTGGAATCTCAATACCTCTTCTACATTCCTTCTTACATTGTGCATGCTCTACTAGTGGCCTTGAACCTTTTCTATTATAAGCTTGTCTTCCTTTAGCCGTGGAGGAATTTTCTCCAATTTCCACTTGCTCATTAGTGTAACCCAAACCTGCATGAAGAGATCTAAGCTCTACTTGTATTGGGTTAGTAATTCCTTGGCCATTTTGACCAAGAGCTCTTCCATTAAATCCCATTTTCTTCAATAATTTGGATCTTATACCCTTAGTGTGTTGTTCAAAACTACCCAGAGCATCATTACTTGAATCCAAATTTGAATGGAAAGAAGAAGATGAATTACTTCGTGAATAACTTACAGTGCACTCAGTCATAGTCTTTTCATCTGAAGTAGAAGGTATGGCCTTTTTTGGTTCACCACACTACAATTTGATGAAGAGCTCATCCTTATATTCAAGCACTAATTTCAAACTTGCAACTTATTCTTCAAGAGCTAAGAGCTTGCATCTCAGGAATGCATTCTCATCCTGAATTTGGGTATTGATGGCTTCAATCTCTTCCATCTTAGATTTATGTGACAACTTGCCCATGGTTTCCTACAAACACATTGATTCCACAACTGTGAAATATTGAAAACTAATAAAATGAAAGCAACTATCAAATCACACAATCAAAATCTAGCCCTACTTTCTAACTGCTCTGACACTAAAATTTGATTTATAAACTACACTGATAAACTCAAAGTGAAGTTTAAAACTATGGATTTTGAATTTCTCAAATGAAACAAATTCTTGAAATAATCCAAATAATTTGCAAATAGTTTGGCATTTTATGTAGTCTTGGTTATTGAATTGGATTGGAACTGTCGTATGACTTTTAACTTCCATTCACCAATAAAACTAATTTTCAGTTTAAATCAAATGTCATAAATTGTCAATTTTTAAAAATTACATGTATTCATGAATAAAAATTAGAAAAATAAATTTAAATCATGTAAATAAAAGACAAATTACCACATGACATTGATAATGGAGTTTGGCATCTCTTGCCTATGTCTTCGAGTCCACCCAATAGTGAGGACTATTTCTATTAAATTTGTGCAACAAATGCCTTAATTTTTTTTGAAATGCTACACAACATCCCTCAGGCTTGATCTCTATCCAAGAACTCCACCTCACTGATATACTCAAGCTTGGTCACACAAAAATTCTAACTCAGTCTTCAAGCCCTTTCAAATGTGTTTTGGTCCCTTCACTTAAACTATTGGTCTATCCAAATAATAATAATAGCATTCTCTTTTTAATTTCAAAACATAATTAAAAAGGATTATTTACTATGTAATAGGTTGGATAATGGATTAAAATCCATTTGCTAGCTTTCTCCAAGCTTCCATCTAGCTCTTAGCCTCTTAATAAAAAATACACAGTCCTGTGAAGCTTAAATTCAAATATAATTCCATGCCTTTTATAACACTTCTAAACTCATAGCTTGGGTTGTCAAGGCATATCAATTTTACATGGGAGGTCATGGGTTCAAGTCGTCGGCCTCCTTGTTGGACACTTGGCTTATCCTTTTAATCCCACATTTGTAAAATCATGACTTTGTGACTTTAAAAAGGTTGGCAGCTTCAATGTACAATGTTGATGCCCCTTTTGGTGGGCTCAAGGTGCCAAACATAGCTTAATTCATTGGTTTAGTGTACCAACTTAGTATGGGTAAATGTGATGTCCCCTTCTCACATTCCACATGGCATGCCTTTCGGTCTCTAAAGTTGGCATAAGACTTGGCATTTCTCATAGTTTATGACATGGTTAGTTGGAAGATAATCACAAGTTGTGTGGACTCAGACGAGGCACACATTTTTCATGATATCCAAAGTTGGCATATATTCTCAATCTTGACTCAGCAAAGTAGTTGGATGGTCATGGTAAGTTCGTTCTCCCATGTGGCTTAATGGGGCTTGGTAATTGATAAATATAATGTATTACCAAAGAATATTACAAAGCTTTAAACCATATAATTTAATTATCCCACATGCATCTGGTGGGTAAAAAATTATGATTTAAAAACAAATGCAAATATAATGCATTGTGAGATGGAGGCCAAGGCACCCCTCCTTAATCAAGTGTGTCAACCCTCACTGAGGGCCCCCAGAGAGCCAATAGCAGGGCTCATGGTTCTCCATATGACCACCTGTCAAAGACTGGAGGCTGAAACCAAACCAAACACCAAACCAATATTTTGTACTAAGTTACAAAAATGCATTGCCATGTGTTGATGGGTGATTGGTCCACTTGTCGCATACAAATTGTGACACCTCCTTATTTTTCATGTCATAAAATAACTTCAATAGCCTATAACTTAGGCTGGACTCTATTTTACGATCCAGAAGAAGTGTTGAAAATCTCTCAATGAGCTCTATACTATACAAAAGGTTTTGTCATGTTTTGGGACATTTTCCAAATTGAACTTTGGATCAGTCATTGGGATCCAAGTTAATCGATTTGTTGTAAAAAGGTCTTGTCATTTTTACAACCACTACATCCATCAATTACTCAGTGTATAGTGATGACTAGATTAAGCCATTATTTTGAGGTAAATATTCACTAATAGAGGTATTTTAAACACTCAAATTACTATCTCAGTGATTCATTATCTTAATTTGTATACCCCACCATGGATTGGGGTCAAAATGATGTCGAGAGAATGAATTTTTGGGTCAACACATCCCTAAAGGACTTATGGGAGGTGATGAAATCTCTCCCACAAGCCAAGATGCAATAAATAAAAATATAAAAGGACTTTAAATATTTTTTTGGGATCATCAAAGTCAGTCAAATCTTGGAGACTACTTTTAATAAATTCCTTTTATGCTTGGACTAAACAACAAAAGTAAAAAATGAATCACTTTTGATCACCCAAGTTCTATAAAGGGGATGAGGGGAGAGAATACATGCTAAGCTTAGTTTACATAAATAAACATCAATTAAAACAATTTTAAAACTAGTTTGACCAACAAACAAATGAAAAAAAAAGTAAATATTCTTAAGAGTCCTAAGCTATGATGATTATTCATTTTAAACCCAAATTCAAATATGATTGAAATTTCCCTTTACTTTTATAAAAACATAAACTAGTAAAGTGTCTTAAACCTAGAAAATAAAGTATTATTATTCCAACAAAGATTTATAATGTTAAAGAGAACTTGAAATATGTCTTAAATCTCTAGATTTTTGACACAGTATGATATCACCATTCTGTAGAGCATTCTCACCATTCCACAAGGCAATCCCATTTTTTATAGTGTGATTCCTCTATTCCATAAGATAATCCCACTATTACATAAAGACACAAATATACCATGTGGTGATATCACTTATTAATAGGATTACTCACTAATGAGCAAGGTGATCTCACTGATTAGTATGGTAAATTCATCGAAATGGTAAAAATCAAAACAAAGTAGTTTCCTTCAAAGTTGGTCTAGGATGATCTCTTTGATCTTTAGGTGACCTATCCATTCCATAGTCTATATAATTAATATTTAGGTTGATCTTACTAATTTGTAATAAACACACAAAAAAATTAAAAAATCACAACAATCAATCATATCATTTATGTGAGTGATTATATTATTTGTCAAGGCAATCTCACCATTTCACAAGGTGATGTTGAGGATATTGAGGATGAATTTTTTGATTATAGGTCAATCTAGTAACTTGGTCCAAAAGAAATAAAAAATGAAAATTATAAGAAAATAAGAGCAAAACAACCTCAAAATAGGGTTTGAGTTCAAGAATTATAAGAATAAAATGGTATGTGAGATGCATGGTCCCATTGGGAGTGCTAAAATGTAGAATAGGATTATGAATTAAGTTATTACTTACATTAGTAGATAAAACCAAAAATAAGCATAAATAACTAACATGCAAGGCCTACTCCATCGAGGAGTAGTGTTAATTAACTCAAAAAATTAAATATGAAAGTTAGACAAGAAATACCTTCCAAGTAGTATCTCTCCTTCAAAATAGATCAATAAGCATGCTTATGCCCATATTTGGTACTCCAAGTCTTTGTCGGTGTGGTGTAGCATGTGCCTCCATCATCTCTTAGTTTAGTAATGGCTTTGGCTCCGAGATTTGTCAATTCGGGTAATGATTGAAGATTCCCTGATAGTGTTTATGCATAGTAACTTTGTATAATTGAATCTTGTTTGAATCTATTTCAACTTGATAACATTACACAATTCAAACTTAAAATTTATGGTCTTGGATCACTTATAGTTTTTCTAAAATGTTTAATATCAAACATGATTATCCATCTTAAGATCATATTGTGTGTCTATCAATTGATTTAGAATGGGAGAGACAAACAATAAATATGTTCATCAATATTTGGAAGAATGGAGCATTAATAAGGCATGGGTAGCCCAAATCCATATATTTCATATCCATTAATGCCTTATGGATGAAACCTCTAGGATGATGTCATGGGTGTTGCCAATTTGAATAATGAATTTACAATAAATAGATATTCAACAAACTTTCATGGATTTTCTACTTAAGCTCCTAATTTAATTTTGATTTACTTAAATGATTTTAATTAGTTTTCTATAATTTTATTGAAATTGGTTGCAAGTTTAATGGAAATGGTCAAAAATGCCATTCTACAGAGTTATAATTTAATTAGAGTATAATCATAAGAAGATTAATTAAAATATAATACCATAGTTAGGGTATTATATATGTGAATTGACACATGCATGTGACATGTGTAGTTGAATGAGAAGATTTCAGTGGGCTAGGGCATATTTTTCTTGGTCACAATTTGACTAAAAGTGAGTTAAGAAACTATAATGATTCCATAAAATTCATTTCCATAATCAAGTATCAATAAATGATAATTGACCCTTGTATATGATGAGTGTGGATGATTTAGACCATTTTAGTGATTTTGGTCTAGATTGTGTGTTGTTGTAGAATATCATTTAGATTTACAATTTTAGCACAACAGTGATAAGAATTGGATTTTTATAGTAAATGCAAGAAATAATGTATTTCCCTTTTACCAAATACTTGACATTCATGGCATTCCTTGACATGATTATAGGTGTTCTTGAAAAAATTATGTTAATATTATCCTATTCTCAAGATTTTATGAGTTTTTGCATTACCTGAGGGACATCCACTTCTTATTCTACATGGTAAATTATTAAATATGCCTACAATGTCTTATTTTGAGACACATATCAAATAGATATGTTCATAATTATCTAATTAAAAATCTCCCTTTTTAATAATGTAATAGGTTGATTTGAGGCTAAGGGCTCACCTTTGTTCTTTGTTCATCTCAAGGGGACATGTACCTATGAATAAATAGTGAATGATTTGGGCATACCAATCACCACCAGATACTTATGTGTCATTTATATACTCAATATTAATGCATGAATTTATCTCAATCATGAGATGGATAATCCTTTGGCCACGTACCATCTTACCTAGTTTGATTTCAAGATCAAATTCTTGTAGTTTTCCCATGCATTTACCTATTCTCTCTCCTAATTCATTTGGTTGAGCATGATTTTGAAAATTAGATTTGAAATGATGTCATATGTATTTTTCCTAAAAATGTAGTTCCTAAACATTTTCATCACCTTGATCAAGGAATATATCTATTTGTATATCATCGAATACTTTAACTTGAAATCCTTAAGATTGGTACTCATGAATGGAATTGGATTTTAATTATCATCTACATTTTGTGTGAGTATTGTTTC
Source organism: Torreya grandis (assembly GCA_037957365.1). Classification (NCBI taxonomy): domain Eukaryota; kingdom Viridiplantae; phylum Streptophyta; class Pinopsida; order Cupressales; family Taxaceae; genus Torreya; species Torreya grandis. Next base: position 1,421,012 of record JARHVA010003814.1, on the reverse strand, counting down.
TATAGTGTGTTATGAATAAAATAAATATATAAATAAATCCTTAGTAAAGTGTGGGATAATTAGAACTACAACTTAAGCATTAGTTGTCTTAATATCCTAAAACACCTTCTTGGTTTACGATATCCATTATATTTTATCATATTGTTTAAACATGGAACTCAATGGCTTGATAATCTCTATGAATCCATAAATTAATATATTCACAAAATTTATCTTTCAAAATAAACACTTCAATTATTTTTTGTTGTTAGGAGATGTTAACTTCGAAATGGCCTAAATTTATTGTAGGTCATTGGAAATCATATCTTTGATAATGGCATGGCCCAATAACCTTTATTTATTAAATCTAAAGATAATCTTATTTGGATTTAATGATACTTCATAACTTTTACATCTATCAAACACCTTTTATAGATGACCTGCATGATCTGATCTATTCTTTGAAAACATTATGAGGTCATCCATGTATTTGATGATGTATTTTCTAGCAATTCCCTTAAAATCAAAGTCCATATCCCTTTTTAAAGTTTCTCCTAAATTAATTATGTCAAATTCACCCTTTTATATGGAAAAGTGCCCCACTTGGTAGTAAAAATAGTCTTCGTTTTATCTTTTACTTCTACTTGTACTTGATTATAGCCTAAAAATCCATCCAATAAGGGAATCATCTCAAACCCACTGATAATCTATATTAATTCATATAGAGAATAAAATGGAAAATTATCCTAATTTTATGCTTAATTTAGGTTCCTAAAATCAACACACATTTTGATTTTACCATTATTCTTCTTGACTAGTATAATGTTGCACACCCAAATGGAGTACCTGATTGGAAACACAATACTAGCATCTATTAAATTTTGAATTTCTATCTAAATGAGGAACTATAAAATTTTATTTACTAGCCTCTAACATTCCTTGAAGGGCTTACCCCCTTGACTAAGAGTAATAATATGTGTGATTACCCTTAGCTCAAATATTTTCAAGTCTTCATAGGTCAAAGCAATCACATTGTTATACTCTATTAATACATCTTTTAACCATTATTTCTCCATTTTAGAGTAGTTCATGACAATATTACATAGTGAGGATGTTTATTACTTTCAAGGTTCTCTTTGACATAATCAGATTTAATTTATTTAGACTATTTCTACTTTTTGGCTTGTGGATCCATGTGAAAATTTCTTTATAATAATACCACTCCCATCAGTATATGATTCATTTTTAGTTGTAATATTCCATCTTATCCTAGGTATTTTACATCTACAAGTTCAAAATATTTTTCATCTATTATTTGAGATTCAAAGGCTCCATAATTATTCATAAACTATATGATCTATTGATCATCATCAAATACTTGGAATTTCTACATGTTGTCTAGGATAGAATGGAAAGGAACCGAGTCTACATAAAATGTGTACATTTTAGATTCTTGGAGTGGTAATTTGGTAGTTAGTGCTACTATTGAATCTATTATTCAGTTTTCTTCTCTTTGAATATCTTTATGTTGGATGCTTTAAAGGATTTAATCATATCCCAACTCTATGTTTATAATTCTTTAAGTAATCAAGTTTTCATTGATATTTATTTCTAATTTCATTAATAAATAGTTTTGAATCACCAAATATGTAGTTTCTTAATGTTGTGTCTAGTGTAAACTACAAGCCCAAAATAAAAGCTTCATACTTAGTTTGATTATTGGTGGAAGGGAATTTTAATATGTATGTATCTAGATATGGCTTCCCATCTAGGTTGGTCAAAGTTATTCAAACACCTAAACCTTGGTTATATATTGAACCATCAAAATCGAGACTCTATAAATGTGAATGACCTTCAAATTATTATTTTTGAAGTTTGTAATTTGTAGTGAACATGTAAACACTTGCATGCAAGGATGAAAATTTAACTTTTCCATTCTTGGCATTGTATTTTATTATTAGTTACTTCATCTTTGGTTCTCTATCCATTTGAATGTGATTGGTTACTCTATTCCAAGGTCACCATATGTGTGATAAGTGTGTTTACATAAATCAATTCAGTGTATTTAACCAATCATAACTCAGAAACTATCCATAGGCTATAGGAATGTAAATGACTATAATGTCTATGTACTATTGTAAACTTGGCTCAAAGTCAAGTTGAACGTGTACATTTTATAACTCCCTAATACATGACATAGATGACTTATCCAATTAGAGGAGCATTCTTTTACATTTTTTTGGGTTCAAACCCAATTTATTACATATAATTTTAGGCATAACATAGGTTGCGTCACTTGAGTCAACTAAACAATTATGCATAGTCTTATAAAACATTCTAAGGGTTAACATAAAAGGTGGTACTTTAGGTTTGTCCTCGTAGACAACCACATTGGTGTGAGTAGCCTTTGATCTATTAGTGGATTGTCTCCCAGTCAAAGATTTGAGTAACAATTCTCTTTGTTCATTAATATGAATTAGTTCATAAAGAAATAAATTTTCCTTGATATTATTCATATCTTTGACTATATTTTACCCTTATTTGATCTGTGGTACAAAATTTTGCTTCTTATTATTCCCTTTTAGAAGAGGTAGATTTATTTTTGTTGTTGATGTGCATTTTATCCATGCCAACATTCAAGGTAGGTATTTTAACTTGCCTCTATTGAAAGGATATATGTGATAATCTCCCCAAGGTTTATATCTACCTAGTCTACGCACATTGATCTTTACGCAGTGGCTCATTGTGATAATTCCATAAGGGGACTAATAGTGTGAGTTAATTAAAACTTCATTTTAACAAGGTTGGATAGTTAAATAGTTAAATATGTAACATTTATTTTGTGATTCATTGACATGATTTTCATTAAAAAATAGAAAGTGGAAAAAACATTCATTTAAGCTTTCCCAAAAAATCAGCATGTTAAGGGTTTTTTTCAATGTGTTTGCAGTTGATCTTAGAGTTCATACCATTAGTTTTGGCATTCAACAATGTATCTATAATAATTGATAAATTAATAGTAATTAATGTATACATGGAAATAGATTGAATTCAAACTCTTGATCTAACAATGGGGACAAAACCTACAATGATAATATCAAATTTGATTTCATGATCATATGATCTCCATAAACTAGCCACTAAATTAAGCAACATACACACAATTGTATTCAGATCCAATGCAAGCTTCTGAGGAGAATAGACAAGGAAAGAGAAGCCATAACCACAATATGCACATATAATTTTGAAATAAAATGGTCCAAGTATTTTATTAATCAACAATGAATTATTTTGATACTCATATGTAGAGTTCATTATAATCAATCCCTCAAAATTTCACTAGCATGATAGCAGAAGAGGATTTTGAGAGAGGAATTACACTACACCATCAAATAAAATGTAAAAAATTAAATAGTAATTATCCCAATCTATTATATAAGGATAAAGAGCCAATCCTTTTATTGTAATGTACATCCATTAAATAGATGATGAGTCTTCCAAAGGGAAGATTTCACTCCAAAAATCTCTAACGACTGCCCATAATTCCTTAACTACCTCTTTCTCCTTTAAATCCCATCAGTTCCACTATTCAAATGTCTACACAACACCAAAAATTATGTTACAACATGCCTTTAAGAAAGTGAATAGTAAAATGCATCACAAAAACATGAATAAGTTTTCAAATAGGTACAACCAGGAAAAATGGAAGGTATCATTGCATGTGAGATGGAATAAACTTTATGGAAAATCAAATGGTTCTAAATTTTGACACTAAATCAAGAATTTATCATCAAAAATTTGAAACCTAAAAAAATACCAACCAATTACACCTAATCATGCCTTTTGGGGGATTAGGTCAAATCACTGTTACTTTTTGAAAATATTAGAAATCTTGGTGTTAATCAGGATTTTGAAGCCTAAATAGCACTAGGAGACCTTTTTAAATGATTATAAACCCAAAGGTTATTTTTCCCTGATTTAAATTGGAATGGATGTTGAGGGGCTCTCAAGACCTAATCAATTTTGGGGCCTCTAGATAGGTATTCTTTATTATCCCATAGGTATTATTCTAACCAGAGTAAAAACCCTGAAGAACATTGTGATGTTGTGCTAACATACCCATAAATATAATCAAGGATTAAAACCTTGATTACAACTAAACCTATGACGTACACCCTCCCTTACCTAATTAGGACTTATGTTCTACCTACAATTATGATCCCCCCATATGACCCCCGACACCTATGCCAAGAAATTTCCTTAGTTAACAAAGGAAAGGGGCCCCAAGACCCTCAATAACCTAGTCAAAGTTTGGGGTTCAACTATGACTTTAAAGGCATGATAAGGGTAGGACTTGACCTACTTGGATAAATTTAAATGATTAGGTTTTTGACCTAATAACTAAATGCAACACCAACCTAATCATGCCCCAAAGCCCAGATAACAAAAAAACACTAAGCTTAAAACCCCCTAACCTACTTGGACAAAAAATTTCAATGACAACTCCATAATGAAATAAATGACCCCAAATTCCTAATTAGGGGTTGAAATCCTGATTAGGTATATCTAATTTAAAACAAAATCATCACCTATAGCTAGAGCTATTTGAGGTTTTGGGAAATAATTTCAACAAGGCCAAAGTATGTTAAGAATGCATCTAGAGACCAAGTGAAAAATATGAAAATAACTCACATGAGCTTAGTATTCTCACTGAGAGATATTTTAAGGATGAAAGGGCATGGAAATTGATTTGACCCCCCAAATCATTTGTAAGGCACTGAAGGAGCCAAAAATCTATATTTTTAAGTGAGAATAAGTGCAATTAGGCCTCACTTTCGGGCCAATTGTTATATATGAAAACTTGTCATTTGGGATTTATTTTCATGATAGGAGAGGTTTTGGGAACCTGAATGGCAAAGAAATTAAGATTAATCCCAAGAGAATGTTAAGAGACATAGGTAATCCAAGATTTAAATGCTAATTAGGAGGTGAAAAATCCACTTTCACACTAGGTGTTATATTAATTTTTAATATACATGGTCTTTCTAATGATGATGGGGTTTGTACCTAGTTTGGCATGAAAATTGAGATAAAATACCAAGGCAAATTGACAGTGTTGAGAAAATTAGTCATGAGCTTAAGTGGTAGTGAATAAAATAACAAAAAGAGGTTTCATGAATATTGGAATAATTAAGGTGTGTTTAGCAAGAAACAACAAGTGACTTTTATAAAATACTCATGAGTATTTCAAAATGATAGAAATGTTTCTATGAACCCATAATATCTAGTTGAGAATACACATATAATGTGAATGGATTCGAGAGAGGAGATGATGAGAGTAGCTAAAGGGCCAAATAGAGGAGAACTAAAACTCCATAGATGGGATAACTACTTGGATTTTGATCCCTCTTCAAGGTATTGGTAAGTAGGAGGTGTTCAACATATGGTTTGTTGAGGTCAAGTAAGACTTGAAATTCTAAGGTATGGTTACAATTCAATTAGAGGATATATAGTGGTTTTTTGATGGAATTAAGTATCCCACAAAGTCAAATATAAAACACAAATGAAGGTGACCCTGTCATAAAACTTTCTAATATGTATCACCTACAGGATGTCAGTGTTCCCTAAGGAAAACAACACACCATGCCCATGTCAAAAACTAATGGCCTTGTCTAAAGATCTAATGAAATCTTGTTTCAAATCCACATTAAATCAACATAGGCACACAACCTATCAACTAGTAATAATCATAGTCCTGCATTTTAATTTATAGCTATGATGTATTTCTTTCATATTCCCCCTTTTAGCATATTTATAAATTTATCAAGTTATAAATCATTATGTTATTTATTCTGTATTCATAGCATTATTATTTTATGAATTAGTTTGTCATAATTATATTTTAACCCATACTTATCCAAATTTTGATCAAGCATTTTGTCTTAATTTTTAGATACCATGTTATATATCTTTTCCTATGAATTTTGTTCCACACATCAGCATCTACACTTTATTTTGGTGAATGTGGTATTTTGGTCAAAATAATTTTTGTTTTAAATACTACACATCTGATTACGACCCCAAGCTTTTATATAATCCAAACACAAGTTACATATTAGATCAATATTTTAAGGAAAAAGTAAAAAATATGATATGCCTAACTTTTTTTATTACTAGATTCATTATGGTTTGTGTTTTAGTACTAAGGCTTCATATCTTATATTTCTACTCTATCTAAAGTCTTGTATTAAATAACTTATATAGAGTGTGTAATGTTTCCTACAATGGATAATGTTAGTATGGAAAACCAAAGAAAGGAACATGAAGTCCATAATAGAGAAATGGATAATGAGACATATAAAATTAAATCTTACAAACCAATATATGGATTTATTTGGATGTATTCAATAAATGGTCATGCTAGTTATGTGTAAAACTACAAAAAATAAAGGTATTTTTTCCATGTACTGCAACTTCTATAACAAACATCCTTTAAGAATTTCACATTCTCAAAGGAGGGTACTCTTATAATTATAGATCTTTTTAAAATTATGTGTGATATATTGATTTGTATTGATTGAAGTATCCTCTAAATTTGGCACTATATTTACTTGAATTTGAGTGTGCAATGAATTCAATAAATACTTTTTTTTTGAAATAAATATAATTTTGTTTATTTTAGTGAAGAGAAAACTATGTTCTTATTTAGCCCTTTTTCTCTACCTTCTACTTTATGTGTGGTTTGTTTATGAGATCCAATCACAATTATATTAAATAAAATTAGATTCAATGTTAAAAATTAATTTATTTGTTTTGGCCAATGGTCTTAAAAGTGAGCTTCAAAAAAGTGATTTTATTCAAGATGACACATGAAACATGTTAAGACTATGTTCCAAATATATTACAATAAATCATGCCTTAGATTAAATAACTAGTAGTATTAAAATGAGAATGTGTATACCCATCTATCACAACTTAAGTTTGAAATTACATCAATGAAAGGGAGGATATTCCACAGAAAGGTGTGTGTCAATATATTTGTATTACCTCAAAATGAGGATGTGAATTTTCCTCCATATCTTGAGATGTAGATATCACATTGATTAATCTAGGTGTAAAATAAATTATCATTTGGTTTTCAAATTAAGAAGTGGATGGGATATGGGGAGGATTAGAAGTGGTGACAATAAATTGTGACATACCTTTTAACCTCGGGTCCTTGGTATTATGATTCTATTTTTTGAATTTCATATCATTAACAATTTTTCATCTATCTTGATTCCACTAGAGCAATGACATTAGTAATTGATTTAATCGTTAAATCAAGTTATGCATTAGACATTAATAAAATTTCAAGAAGTTTAATCACTAAAGTTTTATAATGAAAGAAAGAGTGGGAAAGATTGATTTACAAAACCATTTTTGTGGAATGCTTTTCAAAAGTGGATAAACATAATCTAATGGGTTACATTCGTACATTGATTTTGGTAAATAAATATGTATGGCCATCAATACAAGTTCATGAATTTTAAGCTCTAATATTTTTATAATGTAAAGAAGAGTAGGAAAGATTGATTTACGAAACCATTTTTGTGGAATGCTTTCCCCAAATGGATAAATATATGCTAATGGATTACATTTTTACATTGATTTTGGTAGACAAATATGTAATTTGTAATTTTTTTTACATTATTTTATTTATTAATAATATTTTATTATATTAATGTAGTTTTAAACATATAAAAATATAATTTAATTTTTATGAAATAAAATTTCATTTTTTTAATAATTTTTAACAAATTTTTATAATTTTTACTAATATTTTATAAATATTATTTTATTAATGTTTACTTTTAAAATTAATTTATTTTCCAAAAAAAGGTAATACATAATCCTAAATTTTAATATTGATGTGTCATTTAAGAACATTTGAGAAGTCCATTGCAACGCACATGTATTTATGAGGCCTAGAAAAGTAAAAGTGCTTTGTTGTTAAGAAAAAAATGTACCAATAGTTTGATAAGGTAGTGGTATTGGTCCAAAGGGGTGACAAAAATAGGGAAATACAATTCATATGAGGATTTTAAGGTTTGTTTTTTCAAGATAACAAAGTTTGATTGTTCTTAAAATATAAGTAGTGAATTTTTAATAAATTATGAGTTATGTTTGAAAATGTTTTCATAATATTAAAATTTAAAAATAGAAATAAAAATAAAAAAAATTATTGTTTTAATAAATTATTGATTATATCTGAAAATTTCTACATAATGTTAAAGGTTAAAAATTTAACATATATATATATATATACACACACACACACACACATATATATATATATATATATATATATATATATATATATATATATATATATATATATATATATATATATATATATATATATATATACATATATAATTTTAATCAATTATGGGTTATACTTAAAATTTTCTACACAATGTTAAGAATTTACAATATTAAAAATTTAATAATAGAAGAAAAAATTATTATATTTTGAATAACGTTAAGCTTATCTTTATAAAGCTTCCACGTAATTTGAACCCTACTCTTGAACTTACATTAAAAAGTAAATTTTTTAATAAAACACCTTATAAAAATTATATTCTAATCAATTAAAAACAATCAAATTCAAATATTTAAAATAAAACATTAGAAAGATCATAATTTTTTTTTATAAATGTCATGCATGTTATCACTTCCACTTTTTATTGTTGTATCAATGAATACATGTAATTAGAAGGAAACTACTACATAATCACAATAAATTAAGTAAGCACAATAATACTTAAAAAGATGTGAAGATTTATAAGAAAACAATAAATATGTATATCTTCAAAAATAGTATTAAAATTGTTAATATATTTAAAATTATTTATAAAAATTATTGATGTTGGCTCACAAATTTAAATATCAGTCTTTGAATTTGATTTGAATATTATACTTTATTAATTAATTAAAATGTACACTTTTTTATTTATTTTATTTTTAATATTTCATATAAATAAATCATTTATTAAGACTTCATTTTTTATTTAAATTTTTTATATTAAATTTTTATAGTGTATAAATAAAAAATATAATTATTAAAATGATCCCTATTATTTAAGAGTAGTATATTTAATTAATATCATCTTAGCTTATAGATTACACTTTATTATTTTAGATTGAAAAGTATATTTTATTTATTCATTTTGTAAGGATCTATACTCTTATTATATCCTACACAACTATACTATGTATTTTTGTTTGACCTTTTATTTAAATTATGCACATTAATATTTTTAATATATAAATAGAAACTATAATTATTTTATATGATTTTTTAAATTTATAAGTACTATTAAAAAAATATTAACTAATATATTGTGGCAGAATTTATGTTTAAGAGTTTTGTTAATAATTATATTGTACCTGATGATGATCCAAGAGAATGGATAGAAACTTGATGAAAAAATATTTTAAATTCATATTCTGTCACAATATAATTATTTCAATAGTATTAAATATCTTTGTAATCTATTAATTTAAATATAATCCTTTTATTTTAATTATATTTAGTTAACCTCATACGACTCGTAATTATATTAATTTATTAGATTTTTGTCAAGTGTCATGGTCCAAATGTAGTTGGAGAAGTTTTTAATATTTTTATTTTCAAATGATTGATATATGTAGTCAATTTTACTCCTTTCTCTTGTTGCATATTTTATTATTAAATTTTGTCAATTTTTTTAATTTAAATTGTTGGGCACTATATTTATATTTTGAATACAATTAATAATATTGCTGTCAATTTTATTGACTTGTGTATTTTTTTATGAATTTTGTCACCTCTTTTATTATAATTATGACAATTAAATATTTCTATGTAATCAATATTTCTTGTTGCCAATTTTATTTTCTTACTCAATTATACATCTTTTCTTGTAGATTATGTCACCTCCTTTTATTACCATTGTTACTATTTAAATATATTAATATTTGTTATTATCAATATTTTTATATAGTTAATATTGCTTATTGTGAATAGTTTATATATTTCTTCCAATAAAATTTATCACATATTTTATCAAAATTATAAAAATTCAATATTTTATTTACTCATCTCTACATATTTTCTTCAAAAATTTGTCACCTCCTTTTAAGACAATTGTCACAACTTACATAAAATTATGCATCTATTTTTCTAGATTTTGTCAACTAATTTTTAAACCTCACAGTTGTTTATCTATTCCTGAGATTTGCATTGTACACATCAACATCTACACATTATGCTATCACAAAAAATTATAACGCTAAATAATGTAGGTCCCATTATGGTCCCCAATAAGTTTTGTTATAAGCCAAACATAAGGTGCGCATTGGGGTCAATCTTCCACGAGGGAGAAGACTCGCACAACTTGGATCCACGTTCTAAGCCATAAAAAAAAGGATATTCCTACAATTTCATTCAGTTGTGTTTTAATTCTAAGTCTTCATAGATAATATTTCCAATTTGTCCAAACTCTTGTGTAAAAGAACTTAATGAGCATGTTCTATTTCCTACAATGGAGAATGGTAGTATGGAGAACCAGGCCAAGCAAAGTGAAGTCCTCAAAAGAGAAATGGAGAATGAGAAAAAGAAAATCAAGTCTTATGAACCACTACATGGATTTCTCTGCATGTAATCAGGAATGGTGATGCAAGTTATGTATAAAACTCTACAGGACAAAGGTATGTTTTCCATGTAGTGTAACCTCTCTTCAGATAGTAATTGAGAGGCTCACATTCCCCAAGGAGGGTCCTCTTAGAATTGCAGATCTTGGCTATGCTACTGGGATCAATACCATATTATATGTGTACTTTGTTGTGAGCACATTGAAAATCTGTGCAAGGGAACACCAGTGCCAGATTTCCAAGCTTTCTTATCTGATTTGTCATCCAATGACTTTAATGGGCTGTTCAATCTGTTGGATCGATGTAATAGTCCATATTTTATTGTTGGGTGTCTGGATCCTTCTACCATGCCCTTTTTCCCAATTGAAGCATTCATGTATGTTTCTCTGTAATTGCGCTTCATTCGATTTTAGAGGTAACCACTTATTATTTCAAGGCTATTTTTCATGGGGGTGCATGTCATTTAAGATATACGATTTATAACCTTACGGGACGTTGGTGGTCACAATGGTTTATTGGTCTTTGTATCATGTGGATATTTTAAGGCAAGTGTTTCTTATGATTGTTATTGCAGGTGCCTGAGGATGTTATATACAAGGATTCATCCTTGTATAATAGAGGAAGCGTGTGGATCAACAGAGGAAGGTAGGAGATTGTAGATGTCTATTCAAAGCAGTCTCATAAGGATCTCACTACTTTCATAAAGTGCAAAGTAGAGGAGATGGCAGTAGGAGGTGTACTGTTTTTTTTGATAATTGATGCATAAAGCCTCACCGCCATTCAATTCACTATTAAATTTAATTTGCATTGACATTATTTTTAGTTACCTCTTTTTAATTGTATGTTTGCATGAATAGTCTTTTGTTCTTGAAAAACTCTGCATGTTATCCTTTTTAGATGTTGTGTCCTGTATTAATATACAGCAGCTTTATTGTTTTAATATAAGACAAAAATAAAATAGCGTGTCTTAAATTTTGGAGTAAGATATAGATGATTGATTTGAGTATCCAATTAATGTATTTTATTTTGGTAATTTTTATTTTGTTTAATTCCACTACTAGTGATGCATTTGAGATTGATTACTTAATGCTATAAGTCAATTTTTTTTATTGTTATAATAGATTTTCAGTTGGTTTAAAGAACAAGGTTTGTATAGAATCTTCATTTGGTATCAGAGCAAGGTTTGGGTGGTTGTTTTTGTTTCATAGCTTTCTTAAAATAGATCATACCAAACTCTAACAATCTTCCTATTTTAAAATTTAGTGGAAATGATTATGATTATTAGAGTATCAAGATGATGACTCTTTTGATAGGAAAAGAGTTATGGGAGATTGTAGATACTAGTTATGATGAACCCCCTAATTGGGCCATTGTTCCATCTAAATATAGGAAAGCCAAGAAGCAACTTAAGAAGACAAAATCAAAAGCTTTATTTCATATTCAAATAGCTCTAGACAAGAGCCTATTTCCAAGAATTGTAGGTGCAGAGATAACCAAGGATGCCTGGAAGACTCTACAAGATGCTTACCAAGGTAGTCAGGAAGTCAAAGTGGTTAGATTGAAAACATTGAAGAGAGAATTTAAGAATTTGAAGATTCAAGAAGCTGAATGTGTAGGTGATTGTTTTGTAAGAGTAAAGGATGTAGTTAACAAGATGGCTACACTTGGAGAAATGTTAAACAATGTGGTTATTGTAAAAAATGTGTTAAGGTATCTAACACCAAGGTGGAATGATGTTGTCATCATTATTGAAGAAATCAAAAATTTGACTACTCTTGAGTTTGATCACCTAGTTGGATCTCTTGTATCTCATGAAAAAATACTAATAGATACATTAAATGAAAGTAATGACAAGACTTTTCCCTCAAAATTAAAGATCACAAAGAAAGAAGGTACAGACACTAGTGATAAGAATAATTATGTTCAAGACAAAGAAAATTTTAAAAGCAATCATGGACAACTTAAAGACATGAATTACTCTTAATCAAGAGGATACAATTATTCAATAAGATACAATGGAAGAAGTGGTAGTTCAGTTGCAAGAGGTAGAGGTAGAGGTAGATTTGATAAAATAAATATTCAATGCTATTACTATCATAGGTATGGTCACCTTGACTGGGAATGTAGATTAAAAATAGGAAATAAAAATAGATGTGCTAATTATGCTAATGAGGATGGTGATGCTTCATGTAATTTATTGATTTCATATGACAACAATGAAAATAGTCCTAATGAGGTTTGGCATCTAGATTCAAGGTGTTCTAATCACATGTCAAGGAATAATGTGTTGTTTTCTAGAATGGATAGAAATTTCAAAACCAATATCAAACTTCGTGATGATAAATATTTGGAGGTTGCAGAAAAAGGAACTATGAAGTTGAATACTACAGAAGGTAAGAAAATTACTAGTGATATTTATCACCCAAATTTGAAATATAATTTACTGAGTGTTGGACAACTATGTGAAAACAACTATAAGGTGGTTTTAAATGGAAAAAAATACATGATCTATGATAAGAATCAAAGAAATAATAATGTTACAATTGTACCTATGTCTAAGAATAGGATGTTCCCATTTAAGTTTGGAGAGCATAACAATAGCCTTGAAAATATGTCACATGAAAAAAAAAGTTGGTTATGGCATCTCACGTATGGACACTTGAATTTTCAAAGTTTGAAGTTACTAACATCACAAGAATTAGTTTATGGTTTGCTAAAGGTTGAATAGCATAAGGAAGTTTGTGAAGGATGTGTTAAATGAAAAAATGCAAGAAAAAAGTTGTCAAAAGGTAGTGCATGGAGGGATTATCATCCACTTCAATTGGTTCACTCATATATTTGTAATCCTATGCAAATAAAACATTTGGTTAAGTCATCATATTTCATTACATTTATTGATGATTATTCAAAAAAGTATTGGGTTTATTTTTTGAAGCAAAAAAGTGAAGAATTTAATAAATTTAAGAGATTTAAAGCCCTTGTAGAGAATGAAAGTGGTTACAAAATAAATTGTCTAAGGACTGATCGTGGATTTGAATTTTGTTCAAATGATTTTATGAATTATTTTGATTTGAATGGCATTAGAAGGAAACTCACAACTGCCTAACCCCTCAACAAAATGGTGTGGCTAAAAGGAAGAACCATATAGTGGTTGAAATGGCAAGGATCATGTTAGAAACAAAGCATTTGAATAACTCTTTTTGGGGTAATACAATTATTATGATAGTATATATTCTCAATCGAAATCCCACTAGTACAGAAAACATGATTCCATATGAATCATGGTATGAAAAGAATCCTAATGTCAAATATTTCAAAGTTCTTGGTTGTTTAGCTTATGTTCATGTAACTGATTAGAAAAAGAAGAAATTAGATCTAAAGATTGAGTCTTGTATTTTTGTTGGGTACAGTGAACAAAATAAAGCTTGTAGGATTTATAATCCTATCACTAATAGTGAACTTGTGTCAAGAGATGTTATTTTTGATGAAGGGGGAGTGTATGGTCATGACAAAGATAAAGACAATATTGAGAATTCTAAATCTATTTTTATTGATGGTAATTATGATGATATTACTAATGATGATCCCACAAGTACTTTAACACCAAGTGTTATAAGCATATTAAGTATCCCCTCATCTAGTGCATGTATTACAAACATATTTCCAACTTCAAGTACAATTCCATTAAATAGCCCCTCATCTAGTGCATGTATTCGAAGCATAGCTCCTGCTTCAAGCTAGTTCTTCAATAAAGGTAAAAATTTTGAGTGAAATTTATCAGCATACAAGAAGATAAACACATGAAGAATTTCAAGAGGTGAGATAGTAAATTATGCTTTAATTACACAAGTTGATTTTGAACCATCATGTTTTAAAGATGTATATACTAATGATGTTTGGGTGCAATAAATTCAAGGAGAGATAGATTCTATTCACAAGAATGATACATGGGAGCTTATAGAGCTTCCATATGACAAGAAAAATATTGGTACTAAATGGGTCTACAAGACTAAGTACAATAGTGATGGAAGTGTTGAAACACACAAGGCAAGATTAGTTATTAAGGGCTTCATAGAGAGGTATGGGATAGATTATGAAGAGACATTTGAACCATTAGAAAGATAAAATACTATTATAATAGTAGTTTCAATAACATCTTAAAATAAATGGTGCATACATCACATGGATTTTAAAAGTGCCTTCTTAAATGGGTACTTAGAAGAGGAAGTCTATGTAGAACAGCCCCAAGGTTTTGAAGTACAAGGTAAAGAATGTCAAGTCTACAAATTGAAGAAGGCTTTGTATGTCCTCAAACAAGCACCTAAAGTAAGGTATACAATAATTGATGGATATTTTAAATAGAATGGATTCAAAAGAAGTAAAATTGAGTCTACTCTTTACTACAAGCAAGAAGGTAATGATATCCTTATTATAAATTTGTATGTTGATGATTTGTTGTATATGGGTGGAAATTCTAAGATGAAAAATGAATTCAAAATTACAATGATGAATGAATTTAAAATGAAATATTTATGTCTCATGAAATACATTTTAGAGATGAAGGTTCATCAATGTAAAGATGACATCTTCATTTGTCAATCAAAGTATGTAAATGATATGTTGAATAAATTCAATATGGTTGATTGTAAACCAATCTCCACTCCAATTGCTCATGAAGTTATGGTATGTAGAGAAGATAGTGCTGAAAGAGTTGATGAGATAACTTACAGAAGTATTATTGGAAGCTTAATGTTTCTAACTCACACAAGACTAGATATTATTTATTCAGTTTCTTTTCTATCAAGATATTTTTCTAAGCATTCTAAAATTCATATGAAGGAATCCAAGAGGACATTTAGGTATGTCAAAGGTAATAAAAAAATTTGTATTCATTATTACACTTTTAAAAAGTTTAAACTTGTTGGATTTAGTGATTTTGATTGGGGAGGTAGTTTGGATGATCAAAAGTCTACATCTAGTAATTGATTTTCACTTGGTTCAGGGTTGGTTACATGAATCTCAAAGAAGCAAATTACAATTTCTCTCTCATCTATAGAAGCAGAGTATATTGTTATCACTTTTGCATTATGGATTAGAAAAATTCTATAAGAAATTAGGGAGAAACAAATTTAGCCTACAGTAATGTTTTGTGATAACATGAGTGCAATCAAGTTAGCCAAGAATAATGTTCATCATAGTAGGACATAATTTTTATTTGAAATATCATTTCATTCGAGAAGTAGTTTAAAATAAACATGTATAATTGTAGTATATAAAGACTCAAGAATATCTTGTAGATATATTTACTAAGGTAGCTACAAAGGTTCGGTTTTTGATACTTTGAGACCATATCATG